>BJFM01001063.1:172350-179850 GCA_016586285.1 Arothron firmamentum
CACCACAGCGCACACACACACACACACACACACACACACACACACACACACACACACACACACACACACACACACACACACACACACACTTTATCCGACCTCCCAGGAAGCGCAGCAGCGACCAAAAGCAACACAGAAACTTCCAGTTTTCTTGATGCTGAATTACATTTTTGTATGAAGGCTTAATTGGGAATTGTTGACTGTGGAGGGGCAACATCACCAGACACAGACCAGTAGTGTCAGAGCAGCTTTAGGTACAAACTAATCCACCTCTTTTGGGCCTGGGATATTTTAACGAACATAGCTAGATTGTGAATTTATCACAGTATCTAAATAGCAGGAATTGTTTTCAGATGTAGGCAGTTGTTGGTTTTTTTAATTTTTTTTTTTAGTAAACTATTCCGTCATTTAAGAGTTTTGGAACTCCTGTTTAAGCATTTCCAATCAAGACTTTTTTTAAAAACTTAAATTAAAAAATATATTACATTTAAACTGGGTATTACTCTGCTTAATCTGTTTTTAATGGAGGCAATTCAGTTTAATAAAATGCAAAGTCTCCTGAAATCTGGGTATGCTTTCTAATTGAATTTCACCGTATAAAACCCAATTTTCTACAATATTAAGTTCATGGAAATTCCTTTTGATGACAGCAGTACACCAAAAATAAAATCTATAAAAAGAATTGCATTATAGCTCTGCACTGGTGAATCCCAGCGTGAAAACATATGGGTTAGGTAAACGGATGAAAGATGGACGGATGTAGATGCATGTAGGTTGAAATGTTGGAGTGCATCCATTTGGAGCGCATAGCACATAGCGCGCGCACCCACCCACACACACACACACACACACACACACACACACACACACACACACACACACACACACACACACACACACACACACACACACACACACACACACACAGAGGTCTGCTGTCTCCACTGCATTATGTATATCCCGGGTATCCTAGCTGCAGAGCAAAACATGGCAGCAGGGTGTGCTACGGCGACCTTAGCGTGGCTCCGTAGAATGTGTCCCCTGCTCTGATCTCTTTGCCATCAAAGGCACGAGCCTGTTTGCTCTCCCAAACATGAGAGGCACCTGGCGCTCGGCCCGCAGCTTTCCCTCACTCTGATGAGGGGAGTGAAAGAAGTGTGTATGTGAGTTCAGTTTAACTCATTGGATGTCAAAACGGCATTTGCTCCTGGGATGTTTTGTCTCCATACTCTCACTTCGGAGGCAGTTTGAGCGTGTAAGTTTTCATGTGCGCGTTTTAGTCACAGAAATGTAATCTGAATTTACAGGACTTTCAGTTTCCTGAGAAAAAACCCCCACATTATAACCTTTAAATTGAAAGCGAGACATTACAACTAATAAGTCAGCAAACTAGAACTACCTGAGATGCAAAGATATCCTTTCCCTGCTGCGAAACTGGCACGAAACACCACGCACCGAGATTGCAAAAGATGATAAGATTGATTCTATAAACAAGATTACTGTCATAAAAGAAATAATAGGCACCTATAAAATTGTGCTGGGAACCGCAATGAGGACTTCACAGCCTCAGATGGACTGACTGAAACAGCTTTAAAGGCCAAATGCCTGTCAGCACACACACACACACACACACACACACACACACACACACACACACACACACACACACACACACACACACACACACACACACACACACACACACACACACACTGCAGTGCAAGTGGGGATTTCCACTGCCTGCCCTCCAACACAAAGGCCCTTCTGATCAATGCTCAGACCAGTGTGGTCTGTCCCACAGAGGCAGACAGGAACACAGAGGCGCATGTACACCCCAGTCAGACGTAAGCATTGTGGGGTTGTAAATGGTAAGTGGAATGTCTCCTCGCTGCACTCACACGAGCGCCATGCCTCCCTCAGCGTACTTTGCAGCCGAGGGAGGCATGGCCAACCAACTGGAGGCGCAAGGAGGGCCTGCCCCGACATGAGGTCAGCCAAACTCTGATCCAGTTGAGCCAAACATAAACAGGAGAAACAGGCTCATTAACCACACAAGCTTAATATTTGAAAAACCTACTTTCACAACCGTTAAATGCATTTTCTCTCAATAACCGTCTACAATGATGCAAATATATAATAACTGCAATTTAGGTAATAAAATCCAGAATAAGGAATAAAAAACAGGCTGAATAAGCTGTCCACTGGTCCATTTATGGTCCAGTGTTTCTCTTTTTCTAGAGAAAAGGACGTGACCCTTCTGCGCTGCTCTGTGTGCCATCTCAAATTCACCATTTAGTCTCTTCCATAGGTTACCTGGGGGTTTCTCTTCTCCTGTGCCGATTCTCTGAATACAGCCAGCCGGCCTAATCTTCGACAGCCACAGTCGATAACCCCTCTGATTTAGCATGTTCAGACAGACAGAACACAGGCTTGATGGGTACTTCAGTGGTTCTTTATCTTCCTCTTCAGAAATCTGTAATTGTTGCAGGACTGTTTGGCAGTTGAGGGGATCTCTTAGCTTCTTCAGCTTGATTTATGGTTGTGTCTGAACTCCATTTAGAGATCTTCAAAGAGCAATAATCCATAAATTACGCACATAGCAAAGCTTTCATACTGGTTTACTGGTGTCTTTGTGATGCTCTGCAAAACCACTTGTGGTTGGGAATGTGTATGTAATACACAGAGTGAAGATCAAAGACTACAAATATGTATTTTCTGCATGTCAGGCTAAGGGGTGCATGGTCCGGACACCAAAACAGAACAGAGTGAGACAAGTTTCCCCTCCTCTACGCGGTTTGTTGAGAATACGCAATAAAGCTGAGGTGACACACATTGCAGAAAAGCTACACACACACACACAACGGACAGTGAACGTCACACAAGCGATGGGGTGTGTGTGTGCGAGTGTGCGAGTGAGCCAGCTGCATCTGTCTTTGTCTCATGAGGGTAGAATCAGCTTCCTGTCTGGGATGTGATGCTGGACGCAGAAGCTCGTAATCACCCAAAAGCTACGGCAGCAGTCAATTCCGATCAAAGACGCAGGTCAAGAGGTCCACGAGGTACGGCCACTCTGCGTCCACCCCCCCACAGATTACACTAATACGTCTCTTTGAGGTCTGAGGTGCCACATTTCCAGTGAATCGGCGCATAAACAGACCACACACATGAAAGGAAACCAGACTCTGACGCAGGCTCCTTGGCAGCAGGTTCGGTAATGAGAGTGATGCAAACAGTGGCAGCTCTTCTAAAATGGCTTCTCTGGCTTTACGAGAAACAGGTCACACTCATCTGAATTACAATCATCTGCTTGGTTACACAACGCTATCAAAGAGCAGCAGTGTGGGGTTTGTAGCGCTGCTCTGCCACTCGTCGCAGGCCAAACTATGACTTCACATCCGCCGAATTGCAAAGCCCGTCGCCGCCAGTATTGTGCAAAGAGGGAAGAACGGCAGCGGGGGAGATATTAGGAGCGCGTTATGAGCATCTGCAGCTTTTCTTCGCCTCTGGAGCAGCTCTGCCTGGCCCGCTTCCGGAGGAGATTAAATGACGTCATCAATCTGTTTGGTCAAGAGTTCAATAATCTGACTTACAGGAAGGTGGAAAATAAATACTGTTCTCATAAAAAACTGGCAATTTTGCTCATTACAAACACGAAGGGGGAAAAAATGACGACGCAATTAAGGAATTGGCATATTTTCATGAATTTGCGGCAAACGTTAACATTTGAACCTTTGTGGGTAAATTTAAATGTGTCAGTAAAATCTACAGATTTCCTTTTAATGCGGTCGCCCTCCAGAAGCAGCTCCGAGGTCGCTGAGTCACACATCGAATTGTGATCTGTTTTACTGCGGCAATAAAAGCTAAAGTGAAACAGCTGCAAATAAATTCTAAAAGAGCCTTTTTGTATCGAGGAGTTAAATGAGGCATGACTTTTAAAAATCTTAAAAGACAAAAGCGTTCTCTTGGTGGAATTCCTTGCTAACTATAATAAAATTACAACTATCACTATTAAAAAATAAGGATTAGAGGCAGCGCCACAAGGGTTAGGTGAAACTGTCGTGGATGATGTTTTCTATAAACCCGCTGAGGAATCCTTGGTAAAGGTTCCAAGTGGAGCAGGAGCTGAAAAACAGTTCTCATACAAGGACGTGCTGAACACCAGATGGTTCTGTTCCGTATTTATTGCATTAATTTATCAAAAACATTAAATGAGAATTAGCGCTACTATTATGATGAAAAACATGCCTGTTTTTCTACAGGCACTCAACAGGAAATATTTACTTGACCGTTTGCAGGTGAGCTTGTGGTCTCGATGGTATTTATTTCTGTTTTAGCAGAGCCCGGTGCTCATGCAGAACATTGCAATTCGACACGGTCAAATCAAAATCTAGTTGCCCGAGCATGGCCTCGTTTATGCTAGAAGAAAGTCGCTTTTGAGCAAAACACATCTCACAAAAAGTGCTTTGACTGGCTCACATGCAGCAGTGTGTGTGTGTGTGTGTGTGTGTGTGTGTGTGTGTGTGTGTTATGTGCCCCCTTCCCCCTAGGACATAGTGATCCATGTCCTCCACATTGCGTTCACATGTACACATTCCTGTATGTTCCACTATAGAACAGAGTGGGAATGCAAATGGAAGGCTATAAATCTGCAAGCAAACACCCCCAAAGGGTGGACGGTGATGTCGGATTCATTGCAGAATCCCTGGAATAACAGCGGCAAAGGTTTTGCCGTGTTAAACTTTCTCAGTTGGATGGGACGAGTTTAGTCTTCGTGCATGAATCTGTGGTTTCGATCCGGCCTTCGAACGTGCGACATCGATTGGGGCAAACCAAAACCAAAAAAAAAAAAAAGCTGGTTGAAAAATGCAGAATTATTGTTGTTATTGTGCATTGTTAGTACGTCAGTGCACACGCTGGCAGGCCTACACAGAGGTAAAGGTGTGGAGTGCACCCTGAGGAGAACCGACATCACTGACACAAGGTGTCTACCACAGAGTCACACGCAATATGTGCTGCTGTAACACTGTGCAACAGAAAACTCTCCCGCCTTACGATAAATCCGACAGACGTCAGCAAGCGTTGGTCTGTCCTAACAGAGGAGCACCCCGTCCTGACCCTGACCTGCAGAGAAACTCACACTCCTCCACACCACAAGTATCCCTCTCTCTCTCTACAACATATGTACACACAAACACACACAAACACACAGCAACAGAGCTGACTCTGTCTGCGTTTCCTGACATGAACTCACAAATCAGTATGAGCAGTGCTGACGAGGCTGAAAGGGCCTCATTGTCAGGCTGAAGGCTTTAATAATATTGATAAGCACAGATCAAGGAGCATAAACCTGGGTGGCAAACATCTCCTCTCTTCCAGTGCGGCTCTGTAGTGAATGAAAAAACATATATTACTAGATTGCTCGTCAGAAATGACAGTCTGAGGTTTTCCCATAAGAAACCCGTCTGACCAGACGTTAGTTCACTGATGTTTGTCCTAAAAATTGAACTTTTAGAACCCCTAAATTTACAAATGCTCCCAATTAAAAACTTGTGTAAAGTAGAGTCCTGTCCACCAGCTGTTTCTTGTTTTTTTTTTTTTTTTTTTTTTTTAAGGATTTAGTTCCTGTAATGAGGACGTAAACAACCTTTGTGGGAAACCAGACAGGCTCAGCCAACCTGCTTTAATTTTCTTGGCTTTTTATGTATGAAAATAATTTTACTGAGGCTGATGAAAAAAAAAAAAAAGGACTCGCCACTTTCCAGCTGTTGCTAAATGGCTTTCAACAAAACATGACTGTTTCATTAACATGATCTACGCTGTATTTAGTGCAGAGGCCCTGAAATGGATCCAAGCCAGGCTGGTCCAGGTCAGGACACACAGACACAGCCTCGGGTCCGACCGGAGCGGGCAGACTCACGAAGGCACCAAAGGGGTGCAATGACGAAGGGCTTTGCGTGCAAGGAAGGATCGGCTTCTCCAGTAACATGCAAACCAGCTGAGAGCAACCTCAAATAACCCCGTAAGGCTTCCTATGATGGGTAAGCTTGGTGTGTGTGCATGTGTGTGTGCGCGTGTGTGTGTGTGTGTGTGAGAGAGAGAGAGAGAGAGAGAGAGAGAGAGAGAGAGAGAGAGAGAGAGAGAGAGAGAGAGAGAAAGAGAGAGAGAGAGAGAGACTAAGAGAGAGAGAGAGAGAGAGAGACCACATAAGTTAATCAAACTGAGTCAGTAGATACTATTAGCACTGGTGAACAACCAGAATAATTGTGTGTGGTTGTCCTGGCTACACCAAACGTCCTGATACATTACAGATAAAACAGCCTTTTCTTAAAAAGCAACTTAACATGGATGTAAGAGTCAACGTCTCAAAATGAGATGTATGATTTGTCTGGTTTGCATTTGCTCTTTGTGATAATTCCATTTAAATTCAAGGGGGCAGTTTATTTTTATAGATCTCTGTTTCTCCAGCACAACAAAGAGAGCAGAGAATTTGGTATATTCTGGTGATGGGTCCCAAATAACCAAACAAAAGAGCCAGTCTGTGAAGCAGAAAGCGCTCGGATCCATCTGCGCCGAGCTAAACAGGCCTGCTGGCAAGGGAATACTTCAGGGGAAGGGCAGCAGTCTACTTTATGACCGTGCTGACGTCAATGGCATAATTCAAATAGTTGCAGAGTGCGAGTGTCCAGCTTTGAGCGCCGCTCTCCTTCTTTCTGTTGCCGGCTGCCGCTAAAGCCAGACGCAGCGCTGCGCCTGAAACTAACTGCAGCTCAACCACAAAACAAAACAGGGCATTCATGCAGAACAGACCGTCTGCAGGAAGCGTTGTATTTTTATACAATTAAAAACTCAGACAAGTGGAGGAAAAGCTTTTAGGGAGAAATAAGGAACAAAGACATGCAAATGAAAAAGGATATGAAAACACATTTCAACAAAAAGCTTTGCCCTTTAACTGTAAGAGGGAAGTGATACTGACTGTGTGAGTGGCTGTGTGTGTTTTCATTGCAAGAAGAGTATTCACAGATTACCATCATTTGGTAATCAGAAAAGTACTTCAACAGGTGACAAAAGTAGTGATTAACACAGTTTCCAAAGGGAAAAGGTGTGTTTTTCAGTCTCTGAAATTGACGCGTCCCTTTTTGTTTCCTCCTGACTCTTCAGCCTTCTGCTTTTAAATGTAACTGGTTGGTGCCAATAAAGGCTTTCAGAATTGTTTTAAACTTTTCCTCTTATTGGAACCTGCGTGTCTGTCATTAGCGCTGGGGGAAAGATTTACAACCGGCTTCAGATGGTAATGTCACAATATAATCACGTGCCATAAAAATGCACTAAATACGCTCTTTACAGCTCATCCAAGTGTTTTAACATCTCCATTTCCAAATCATCAGGATTGGTTGGGTAATTACTAAAATAGCACAAAGGCACTTCAGCTGCTTATGTAGCCGTCATTACCAGTATATAAAAAAAGATATTAAGGATGTTATATGTTTTAGTATCTATTTA
>BJFM01001063.1:182350-189796 GCA_016586285.1 Arothron firmamentum
TGTTGTAAAACTGTTTCCTAGCACGGCCGGTTCATTTTTTGGTCATTTGTAGACAATAAAGACTTGTACTGCAACTGTTGGGATTTCTGCTTCCGCTCATGGGTCCAGCCTCTGTTTCACATACAACAGTCTGGTTGTGTCGCATTCCACATCCCAGTTTCGCATGACAGCTGGACGTAGTTAGCAAGGTCGACGTTAGGGAGAAATTAAATATCCACATGTCTGAAGTGGATGATACAGGAGCTGAGCTCAGGCTCCCTGGTCACCAGCCTCACCATCACTGGGCTGTTTCTGATGAGGGACCGACCAAATCTGACAGCGAGTTTGAAGAGGACACTGAAAAGGATCTCAAAATGTCCTTTTCAACCTAGCTTGGCTTGACCTGGTGAAATCGACTTTCCTGCAGAGATATTTTAGTTTGCGATCCAAAAGGCCGAGTCCGTGGTGAGCCTTTCTGACCACGTTGCTATGGGGACTGGTCATGTTTTCGCTGGACATTGCCACAAGTGTTTGGCATGAACATGCAGGACACTCGTACTTGCGAGACTGCTGGAAAACTTTCTGGGGACCAAAGCTTTTTCTTAAAAAAAAAAAAAAGAATTCTCCAGTGATGATCTGCAGACGTCATGCACAACCCTCAAAAACACAGATGGACATAATGAACTCGTTCATCGGTACCATGCACATTCCAGTGGTCGGCCTTTGTTCTGGGAGACTGATGGTAAACAGCCTTATCTACCACTGAAGGGAACACACTCTTCTTCTGATGCTTCAGCTGATGCGTTTGCCTGACTGTCTTTGCGGGCAGAAGAACGCCTCCGTGATCAAACGCACGATATTAGCGCTTCAGCTGTTTGAACTGGCAAGTTTGACGGTTTACACAGGCGTGACAGAGTCACTCTTGGTGTGTGCTTAGTCAACATCATGTGCATTTTGTACTGGACTGCATGTGCTAATTTGAGTCAGGAGGGAAACAGTGGAGGTAAACACTTTCTTTGTTTCATGTAATTATATCGTTGATGACTTGTCTGAGCAAACTCATCTGTTTTTAAATGTGCAGTCTGTACTCAGGCCAAACTGTGCTAGCGCTGCCTCCAATCCTGTACATTCTGCTTTTGTTTGCATTATTATTATTATTTATTATTATGAATATAAGGAAAGGTTTGACCGGTGACCCGGTCAAATTGCATGCCCATTTTCTGCCCAGTGACTGTTGGGATTGACTCCAACACCCCTGATTAGGAATAAAAAGCAGTTAACGCATGGAGGAAATGGGGCAAGCAGAATCAAGTGCACCTGCAACGAGGACCTTTCGCACATCAGATTACAGAATCCACAGCGACGGACAATAAATAGAATCTGCTTGTTTACTCCATCAAGAGCAGCTGCGGTAAATCAGAGGGGGGAAAATTTCATTCTATAGATATTACAGCCTTTCCTGTCAGCCGGCTGAAGAGTTTCCATCAGGGAAACCCAAACCTTCTCACTCACATCCATTCAAGTTCTCACCCTGCCCAGGGACAGAACAGTGTTCCCGGCGGTCCAAAGCAACGGGAAGCCTATTTCAGGCAAATTTTGTCCTCAAACTGGAGGCGGGTTATGCATAATGTGATATCTGAGGACCAGTACCAGTAAGCAGAGCGCTTTGGGAGCCAAAAGAACATCAGGAGCAGGAAGTAGTAAAGAGGGCAAATAACAGGAGACACCCAGGGACGAGGCTGAAGACCCTGGAACCCAAACACCAACATCTTTCACTGTAGTTCTTCTTCTTACTTTAAAATGAGGTTTGGATGCTTTTGCAGGGCTGCTAGAGGCCAAAGCAAACAATAGCATCTGATTAATAAAAACACAAATCCTTGTATATACACACGGTTAGGAAGATAAGCACGCGTCTCAGCTGGCCAGTATTCGTTTCTATCTGGAGTCTATGAGTGTGTGAGTGAGAAGCCCCAGACAGGTGCACCGCTGTCAGGCAGTGGCAGCCACTGAAGGCTCCACTTTAGCACAGCACGTCACGTGGAAACTCATGAGGAGATCCTGGTAAATAAAGGCCTGCATCCCGCTGTGCAACCCTATGTGGTGCACACTAACGCGGCAGCTTTGCTCATATGAAATGCAGTCGAACAGTCCATGTGAACGTTTGTTCAGCATGCAGTCAGTGGTTTTGAAAGGGTTTTAGTGTCCACGTGGGGGAAAAAAACAGCTTTCATTCACGTCTACGAACAGTTGCAAAAAACAAAAACAAAAAACAGTTCCAGAGTTTCTCATAAATAGAACACAACCACTTATCAGCACTGGGCTGCAGGACAATGAATCAGGGGTCTGTGGGGACTTGGCTCAGCATGTAGGCCACAGCACCTATTAATATCCAACATCCAATTTGCACATCTCTTATTTCAGCCGGGATCTTTCTGTATGTGGCAGCCGCACCATCACCATTAGAAATTTGTCAAAGGGGCGGTGATCAGGGCCCAGTAAAAATGGTCCTGACCTCCTCTGAGCTACCAGCACATTTGCACAGCAAGCTAGCACAGCAGCTGTTTCACAGGCTGGGAACAGGACGGGTAAACGTTCCACACTTTGGATTTCGCAAAGTTTTTCGAAAGCTTTCTTCCCAAGTCATTCTGAATGTCACAGATTTATTTATTTAAATAAAGCTAGGCTTTTTTTCTCTTCTTTTTTTTTTTAACACCGGAATGACAGAGCCTGTTTTATCGTTTGTTTGTTATTTTATGCTTGTCTTTATGGGTCCTGGTGACTTATTGCAGCACTCTTTCCTGTTTTCATGCGCCGTGTCATCTCTGGAACACGCAGCTTATTTTTCTTACCTTCTCAAGACGGCTCCTTATCTGGCCTGCTCTCACACTCCACTCCTCATCTCCCCCTTTCATCCTCGCTGTGACCTCGCCCGTGCATTCCTGCACGCGTGCACGGCGGAGCGGGCCTGTCTGCAGCCTGCGTGAAACACGTTTCTTAAAGAGATGAATGAGGTCTGCTCTTCCGAAACCCTTCTGGCATCAAGCGCTCAGCCGATACAAACCTAATGTTTATTCGACTTGGGGAACGTGGACAGAGAAGATCAATTTCTTTGTTCTAGGTGGCAAAAGTGCTAAGTTTTAAACTTGAGGTTATGCAACAGTCTCAGAAGTAACACGTTGGAGGTAGGTAACATTTAGAGGCAGCTGAAATGGACAGATTACAACTTCCATCTGTCTATGAGCTGCGCAGTCTGCAGTAAATATGTATAAATTCATTCATTATACATATTCCAGTCACATCTTGGCATTTTAAAACAAACAGAGACGGAATTCACTTTTTGCACGGAAAAATGTAATTTCCTCAGGTCAAATTATCATGGGTTTATCACACTTAACATGACATATTTAAAATGAAAATTGATAACATCCATCCTGTCAGTGCAGACAAACTCAAAAGCCTTGCTAAAGAGCATTTAGACAGAGTGGACAGAGACAGACTAGAACTAGCAACCTCTAGAGCACGCAGAGAGACATGGATGTCCCTTTGTTTCTTGCTATTTTAGTGGGGACATCACACTAAGTTTTTCCTCAGTTTCAGCGTTCCAGATGCTGAACACATCGCCGATCCTTTCACTTCAGTCTGGATAAACTTCCTGGTATCCTGATAACAGAACCGACCAACTGGCAAAATCCCCGAACCAGCCACACCAACCAGTGAATCTACCCTGAATATTTCAGTTACGTAACTATATCTGTTTCTCTGGACCGGCTTTGACCCACGCCTTGCCCACTAAGGACTTCCTGGCCCGTAATCTCTCTTCTACATGTCTTGCTGAGTGTTTTCCTCCCCTGTAGGATAATATGACACACTGTCCAGCTTTCATGTTTCCCTTAACTCATTGTTCGACGCTGACCAAACGTCGGCTCCCGGCTCTGAAACAACAGAGCTTCTTCAGCGGAAGCTGTCAGGAGAGGATGACGCAGCGGAGAGGCGCAACAGGATTCCAGCAGCCAACTCACTGACACCGTTCCGCGCTGCCGCGCAGGCCGGGCAGCGAGCGCGGACGATGTGAATGGAGAATAAGATCAGGAGAGTTCAGGCATGCTTCCTGTATGGCAGCATTTCAGCGCGGAGGCCAACCGGAGCGGGAAGCCCGGTCACGCCTCGGTCAGGTTCCCACGGATAAATATTGTAGAAATGCAGCAGAATATTTCCTGACGCGGTTCCGACACCAAACAGGGGCTCTGGATCAGCGCGTCGCTGTGATGTGAAACCGTCTGGTACATCCACTAAAGCACAGGTGCGGTGGCGCAGGCAGCCAGCGCTGATTTACTTCACACTAAACACAGAAACATAACACGAATGGCAAAACAGTATTTTCCCTCTGTACGACAGCAGCGCTGAAAAGACACGCTGACATCATCCGCGCAACATTACAGCCTGTGTTTTCTGCGTTACTGTAACAGTAAATTGCTATAACAAAATGAGCCCGGGAAATGTGTAATTATCAGCACACACGGCTCTGCCTTGGGTAGATTTCCACTCGGCACCGTCCATTTTAACCACTGACAGTCATTGCGTGAATGAAACATGCCGCTCGTCTCCCCAATGGCTCCGAAAACATGTTCCAACAGAAGGTGATGTCATCTTTTCTGAAAATTAAGACACGAAAAATGGCAACAGCAAACGGTGGCTGAGCCTGGAGCTGGGTCAGATCACCCAGAAAGCAGCTTTGGACTTTAAGTTCACACTGTTTACTGAACTGGGCTGAACTGGAAGGGATGGTGTTCCTCATCACAGGTCAGATCGATGAATATTTTGAAAATACGAGATAAATGTGTGGAAATGTAAAAGACTTGGTCTGGGAGGTCTGTTTATGTGCCTGGCCACATGCTGAGAATTGAAAACGAGATGTGGTCGCGCAGCCGTGCCGCTTTACGCTGCAAAACCAAAGTGAAACTCACTCGACACGCAGTTTGAGTTCGGATGTGGGAATTCAGCAAAAAAACTGCAAAGAATTATGCAAAAAAACCCAAAAGAGATGAACTGCAGACATATGAAATTCTAAATATTCCCACTGGTTTGTTGCATCAAAACTACTGCATGTTAGGTAACAAAGGCAAAATCAGACCTGGATTTGATCGATCTCATTTAAAATGGACGTTTAATGACAGACAGGATGAATAACCGCTGCGTCCTGACTGAGTCTGAAACAGGTGAGTGTGATGAGTGATTGTGCAAGTATTTACGTGTTCTATCATTATGTCAGCGTGTGCATGTTTGTGCAGTCTGGGAGCAGACAATGGGCCTTTGTCTCGCAGCATCCTATTTTTCTCTTGCAGGTTGACACACGCACACACACACACACACACACAGACACACACACACTTCCACATCGATATTTCCTCCTGGCTTTCGTCGAGTTACCTCGGTTTAAAGACAAAAACAGGAACAATCTGATAGTCTCATCCTGCCTCACACTTCCTGCCCTCCCCTCCTACCTCCGAGACAAAAAGATGAACGAAGAGGAAAAGAGAAGATAGAATGGTGAATGAGGGACTGGGAAAGTGTGTGTGTGTGTGTGTGTGTGTGTGTGTGTGTGTGTGTGTGTGTGTGTGTGTGTGTGTGTGTGTGTGTGTGTGTGTGTGTGTGTGTGTGTGTGTGTGTTAACAGAAGAGCAGGTGGTGTACGGCCAGGATGTGGCCTAAGGTTGTAGCAAAACAGTGGTGATTGTGCGGTGAGCAGGTGCCTGCAGCGCTCATCCAGACCACAGACATTTCAGTGCATTTTGCTGCAATATCCTCAGTTTGCGCAAATTTATACTGAAACATATTTTTTGTATGGAAACATACACACGGTTATTTGGTTGTCCAGGTTCAACTGGTTTATTCAAGCATATTAGTTGTTTATGTTTGCTAATAGCTGAAGCAGAGAATTCAGGAGCTAAATCTCTAACACTCTAAAAAAAAAAAGAAATTAAAACCAACTGGTTAATTAATATAAAATTACAGACAAAATCTTACAATAGAAATTAACTAAAGGCAACTTATCTTGTCTGTCACACCAGATTTATATCAAAGAAAAACAAAGTTTTTGAAAAAGCTGCATTTAGTTTGGATGTCAGTGACTTTAATTTCTTATTTTCTACCATTATTCCTAAATTACTTTTATGTAACATTTTCATTGCAAAGTCTCAAGTTCTGAGCAGATAAAAGAGGTTGAAAGTTTTTGACAGAAAGCCTTTTTCTATCAGAACAATTCAAATATGTCAACGCAGCAGAAACTGGAGCAGTTTCATGCAAGCAGCTAATTTTTATGCTAAATATGTTATATTTGTATAAATAGCAGAAAGGTTTGGTAATAACAAGAATATTGATGAACTGAGCAGCAGAAACACAAAACTGGGCGCGACTAAAACGCTCGACAATCTTCTGTCATCAGGGGCCTCTCCAGAAAATATTTCAAAATATTTATCTGGTCTAAAAACACTTCTCAGAAAACACCTTCAGTGACGTTTCTGAGAACATCTGCAAGCTCTGGTGTGTCGCATGTCAGGATAAATCAGCAGAAACCTGAAGAACTAAACCTCCACTCAGCGAGTTCTTGCAGAGAAAAGCTGGCACAAAATTTAGCCACACTTATATGCCCACACACACACACACACGCACACACACACACACACGCACTCACACTCACACACACACACACACACACACACACACACACACAGTGCACCTGATGAGCTGCAGTTCAGAATAAGGAAGTGAAAACTCAGTCCATCTGCTTTGACAGGAAGTCAACAGAAGCCACATACAGGCGTGCTGACGTCAATCAGAGCCACAGGAACACCGCCCCAGAGCGTGCGCACACACACACACATTACTCACAATCATGCATGAGGGCCTACAAAAACATTCATTCAAACCAACAGCGACAAAACTCATAAACTTGGGTTCCCACACGCACCAACTATTCTTTTAAACATCTGTCAGCTATTTCAGATTTAAATGATTTTCACCTTCCCTCACACACACACACACACACACACACACACACACACACACACACACACACACACACACACACACACACACACACACATTTTTGTGCTTCTATCTTGAGGCAATATAACGTATAATTATAATGTATTACTATAGCCCCTGACCCCAACCATCCCAATTATCCCTCTAACCTAACCTAACCTAACCTAACCTAACCTAACCTAACCTAACCTAACCTAACCTAACCTAACCTAACCCCAACCCTTGAAACAAAACTCAAAAAGGCCTTTGGAATTGTGAAGAGCAGCCACTTCCTAAAAATGTCCCCACTTTGGTAATAGAATGAGTGTTTTCATACTCAACTAGCAAGTACTAGAACACACACACACACACACACACACACACACACACACACACACACACACACACACACACACACACACACACACACACACACACACACACA
>BJFM01001063.1:196831-241868 GCA_016586285.1 Arothron firmamentum
AGAGAGAGAGAGAGAGAGAGAGAGAGAGAAAAACATATTTATACTTTGAATTAATCTCTTCCTTCCTGTGTATTATGGTGGGGTTGGGGGGGTTAGGGGCCATTTGTCTTGCTAGGTAAACAGAGGTGCCATGGTAACACCTCCTGTTTGTCTAAGTGTTATAGCCAAAGTTTCAGCACGCCTCGTCTCTGTACAGCTTGCCAAATTTACGTTTGCAAATTTTCTCCATGACCAAATGTGCTGTATTTTACGGGGTGAGGCGGGTTGACACCGGGTGCGGTGCGTCGCGGTCCGGACTGATTTCTGCCGTCTGGCAATTTTTCGGCTGCGTCCGCGCTGTGTGCGTTTATAAAGATCACGAGGAGGGATGATGAGGCGGTAACATGCACCGTATTTGAATAGCAAACAGGTTTCTATTTCGCGGATTTCGTTAATCGCGGTTGATTTTCAGATCGTAACCCCCGCGATAAATGAGGGACCACTGTATTTCTTTTTCACACACATGTTTTGTTTCGTTCATAAATGAGTAATGCGATGGCTGTTTGCAACTACGTGCCTTTAAAATGTGGTTGGAAAAAAGCTATCTGTTGCGGAGGAACACAAGCAGAGATCTTTGTCAGAAGACTCATTAAGCAGGAAAATGAATCCTGATGTGACCTTTCTGTCTGAGCGCCAGCCTGAGCCATCAGACCAGGCAGAAGGAATAACAGCATTCCATCACCCAAAAACAAACAAAGAAACCGTTGGAGGCCTGCTCTATTGGAAATGATGCAATACGCAGACAACGCCTTAACGCAGAAGGAAACGATGCTCAGATTTGCTGGAATAAAGCTACGTGGCTGCAGCAATCAATTTCAAGCAATATGAGTATCAATCAAGCATTTAGCAGACTTCCAGCTCTGAAGAGGTGGCGTTACCTCAGAGAGGTCATCTGTCTGATTCCATCCAAACATGGATTCAACTGAAGCACCAAGAGGAAGAAAAACTGTAGAATGAAAATAGACCGTTGTTATTAATAGAAATTAGGCCACCAACACCACGGAGGACATGCGGAGTCATTGTGCACGAGCGCTTTGGAAGAAAGACGTGGAGCAGGTGCTCTCCTTTAGAAATCATTTACAGTCTAAATACTCTGACACACGAGCGCGAGAGATGCAGAGCAGAACTGGCCGAGACGCAGGATGACGACAGCAGCGATGGTGTGTGTGTGTGTGTGTGTGTGTGTGTGTGTGTGTGTGTGTGTGTGTGTGTGTGTGTGTGTTATTGTACTTGGTATATACTGAGTAGAAGACTTGGTTTTAACGTTGAGGTTACAACTGGATTTAGGTTAGGGTCAGGGTCAGGGTCAGGGTCAGGGTCAGGGTGTCACCAATTTTGGATTTCTATGATGGATGTTACACTTCTGCCCGTGTCTATCAGTCAGATTTCAAGGCCAAGTGAAGCCTCTAGGAGCTTTGGGCAAAGTCACTACAACATCCCTTACTCATCCTCACAAATTTACAGATGTGGAAGATCTGGACTTTGCCTCAGATGGTCAGGAGAAGAGATCATCCTGGCCAGACCTGCTATAAGTTCCTTTCTTGTCACCTGTGTGGAAAAGGTTCAAGCCCGTCCAGCAGGAGCGATGGAGAGCTTTTAGCTCTGATCCCCCCATATCTGGAGGCCTTTTCTTTGCTTTTGAAGGGTTTTTTAATTTGGAAAAGTCCCTTCCTGCTCCCAGTCTGAGGGCAGTGCTCAGATGCTCCTTGTCATTATCTCCTTCCCTCTTCAAACCCACTTCACAGTCACAGCCATCCTCTCACAGAAGAAAGACTGCAGCCGCAAAAACGCATGGAAGTCAAGATCGCATTTTCTGTCATGCTAACGGCCGTATTTGAGCGCTCTCGCTGCAGCGTGCACAGCTGAGAGAAGAGTTGGATCAGAGGAGGCAGGGGAATCAAGAAAAGTCATCTGGGGGACGCTTTGTCCTAAAAAAATAGCCAGTATGAAAACTGCAATCCAGCGGCACCCAGGGAAATCCCATAAATGGAACTGTGATCTTTATACGTCAAAGGAATCCGAGCGGCTGTCCAAACAGTCAACATTTAACCAAACTCTCACTGGCACCGCGCGCTGCACGATCCAGTTCATGCACAGAGCAGACGCACGTGCGGACAGTAGTGGGAGAAACTCAGGGAACAACTATGACTACCTGTCTACCTGTCCAACCACTCAGAGGTGTCCGCAGTGACCATCTGTGTACGTCTGCTGTCTTGAGAGCAGTCCAGGACTTTCCACAGAAAAACCCTCAAAGAGATGGAACCAGCCCAGCCGCGGATGGAAGCCCAGCTTCTTTAAAGCTCCCAACTCCGAGCTTCCATCATCACAAAGGCCACCAGGCCTGTTTTTCCTCTAAGATGCTAGTGGGAGGAAACAAACATCAAGAAAACGTTTCGGCAGCCTGAAGAAACAACAGATCTGAAATTTCTATTTTCACAGGCGTGTTGTTGAGCTCTTACATGGTTTTGTTCTTGGTCCAACTGTCTGTAACAGTGACCCAACCATGTCCAGCCGACACCAGCAAAGATCCAGGCTTTCGTCAGCTCGGGGCCTTCACACAACTGTTTGTGTCATCTGTGCTACACTGACCAGACCTGTGATGCTGTGATAATGTACATGACACACATGCGTGCTGTGTGTGTGTGTGTGTGTGTGTGTGTGTGTGTGTGTGTGTGTGTGTGTGTGTGTGTGTGTGTGTGTGTGAAGGCTCACAACTGTAAAAGAAGGAAAATGAAGTTTTCTTCTAATCAGATGAGATAAGACGACTAACTCAGCGCTGTCGCCGTCTGACGCAGAAAGACATCATTGTCGAGAAGGATAAGAGCAGATATTTTGGGGCCAGCTAAGACCTCTTTGACGAGTGCCTCCACCTGAGCTACAAACCACTCTCAAAGTTTAGGATCTGCTGATGTTTTGATGCTTCCAGAGGTTCGGTGCGACAGACAGCTTCAGCATGCTGATGTTACCAGCAAAGCTGGTTTTGTTTATTTAACTACTTTGACCCCCTGACCTCTCCATTACCATTGTGTTGCATTTTGAGCTGTTTGCTAGATTAGCATGACATGAACTGGGAAAATGCACCAAATCTACTTGCAGATGTGGTATACGTACATACTGTAAAACCGGTGCTACATGCAGACGATCTCTCTGGCTCTAAACTACAGAAAGCTGAGGGTTTGTTTTTTTGGACCGCATTTGACACTAAGACAGAGGACTCTGACCAGCCTCCGACCTTTGAACCGTTGTTTTCATGGGTTAGTGATGACAGTGTTGGAAACGGAGTAAATAGTGTTTCCTCTAAACTCATTCATCTCTGGAGCTCCAAAAACACACAAAACCTCCTGAGCTGCTTCTATTTCTCACCCAAACACGAGAAAGCTCCTCTCGGTCACACACCACAAGGGCCGCTGGGATTTAGACAGCTCGCTCACTGGATACTGGAATGTGTGTGTTTGTGTGTGTGTGTGTGTGTGTGTTCTAACCTGTGAGCGTGGCCATGGTTGGCGGCGTGGAGTTTCCTGATAACTTCCTCACTGAAGTCAAAATGAACCCGTCCTCTGGCACAGGGTGAACGCCGGTACATTATGCACACACACATGCAGTCATGCATACACTAGCTGACACACACCAAACCCCAGCAAACAAATGAACTAGTACACACCCAGACGCAGCATTTCGAACACTCGTAGACCGAGGATATGACACACACCACCGCATGTCACCAAAGGTGACAGTTGCCTAGCAGTACAAAAATACAAACTTCTCATTGAGATCAGTCTCAAAACAGCCCCCTCACAGTAAACACTCTCTCAGTTACTGGAAAACAAAAAAAACAACAAATGAAAAAAAAAGACACGTCATAATTCAAATGTAATAATTGGGTTCCTCAGAAGTCTCCCACTCATAAAAGCTAAAAAGTTACACAGCAGAACATCACCAGGCATCCGCTCCTCGTCATAAACGGCAGCAGGAAACAGGAATCCTAACACTCACACACACATCACACACATCACCGAACTCTTTGAGCCCTCGCTCACACTCGGACACTCTCCACACACTGTCTGCGCTCTTACTGTGAGCTCTTCACTTCGTCACGGGCTATACTTCCTTCCCATGCTGTGTGTGTGTGTGTGTGAGTGTGTTTGTGTTTGCGTGTATGTGGGTGTGTTTGTGTGTGTGTGTGTGTGTGTGCAGCAGAGTTGGGAGTAACTTCAAATTTATGGAATGGATTCACTGGATTGGATTCATAATTCATTCATCACTTGTTTTGCTAAAAAGAAAGCGGAAGCATGAAGAGCGCACGCGCGCGCGCGCGCACACACACACACACTACAGTAAAGCTTGTAATAAACAGACTTCTCATTCTATGGTTCTCTATTGAGATGTGTTGCTGACAAATATGAAAGATCAGTCTAGCAAGCCTGTAAATTTAACATTTACAATGAGGGCATGCAGACTGTCATTAACAAGCACTGCTTCCTTCTATTAGTCATTACACAAAGGTTTTATAGTCGTAATTGTGGTTCTGTTGCAGTCAGGTCTACCTTAAGGCTCAGTGTGCATCTACATGGTAAAGATGGTGACATCTGGTCCTCTCAGACGGGGGTCACTGTACCGAATTAAGCAGTACAGTATCCTGACTCTGAGCTCTCACACTGTAAATGTGATAAAATTTCACTGGATTAATGGACTTTTGTGGGCTTTCACAGTAGGAATGTACAGTATAAGACAATTCTATCTCAGATTTATATTCAGAATTGCAGAGGAATAGGCTTTGACAGTCGTAGCTTGTAATTTATTTATAATTTATAATATTTCAGGTTTTATTATGTAAATGTGTGATGAGTGAGCTTCATTTCTTAGATACACAGAAGGAGACCCCAAGCTCCTTATGGAGCTTACTTAATGCACTGCAGATTTAACTACTTTTTTTTCTTTACACATTACATTCTTAAATGTTTAACAGCACTGAGGGAAGAAGGTTAAATGATGGCCTGAAAATTTTGACATCAAAATAATTGTAGCATTAGATGTCATCCATAACAAAACACAACATAGCTGTAACGTGCTCTGCTATCCTCTTCCTGTAGATTGACAGTTTAAACTGTTCAGGCAAATACTGGCTATTTTTAGCTACATTTAAAAGTGTAGTACATATATATGAGCACAAGATGGCGGTATCGTGCCGCATAGGAAAATTACAAATGATTTCGGTCTGCAGCCACATGATGGCAGCATTTCACAGTAATGCCAACATCTTTTTACACTGACTGGTACCGGCAGATGTTCTACGCTCGTTTGCACAAATGGTGGTTTATGTTGCGCCTGGGTGTTAAATGTAACCAATATATTTACAGTAATCAGTAATAAATATATGAATGAGGATGATTGGGTAAAGGAGTGAGCTCCAAATAACCAGATACTAGGGGCATGAGTCATGACTTCACAAATCATAAAAAAGCCACAGTGGTTTGATTGTACAAACCTCAGCAATGGAAAATACCCTAAAACTGTGGATAATGCAGTTGAATGACAACTACATGACACAGTGATAATAAGAATCAGATTTAACACCCAACCAGAGACCCAGACAACATAACAACGCTCTTAACATTTAAAAGGGCCAGAGGACTCTGGTTAAACATTGATCAGGTGTCTATTTTAAGGTGTAAGAGCACCCTTTCAAAAGTGTCTCAGACTGATCCTTGTGGATTAAATCAATGTCATACTGCAGGCACAAAAAAATCCACAGCCTCAGTAATATAAACACAGAAGCTTTCACATTAGATCAGCATCACATGGCAGCCGTGATGCATGAAAGCTTTTAAAATACAGGAAAGAAGTAATTGGGTTGAATATGTGAAACTTTTTTTTTTAGAAAAACTGTCAGTTTAATAGACAGTGGAGTTAATCATGATCTGAAAACATTTAGGATGAATTCATTTCTATAGCTAAACGAGATAAGACAATATGAAAAAGAAATAAGACCTGAACCCTTCAGATCAGATTTCCAGACAGAACGAATTTGAGTCTGGTCCTCCTCTAACGTGACCCCACACCCACCTCTCTTCCTGTAAATCGCCTCTGAGCAGTCAGTCCCCTGTGATAAACCTAACCCCTGAACGCTGCCCCTCTCACTGCCAACACTGCATTTCAGGGACGGCGCAGCACGAAGAAAGACAAAGGGATGGAGACCACGCACATCGATCTTTGTTTTCCGAGAAGGACCTGAACCCGGAACCTTTTTCCTCCGCCCGTGCTATCCACTGCACCACCTGATCTACTGATTCAGACTTAAAGAATTATTGATTCATTCATATTTTCATCAAAGATGTCATATACTTAACAGATTCCCTCTGACAGTAAGAAAACACCATCCAGGGGCTCCATCCTTTCTTTTGGGAGCATTCACATAGTAAAGTAGTTTCTCATCCATTTTGTTCCTAAGACAATAATTATTTAAAGCACTTATATGCAATAAAATAGCAGAATCTATGTGGACTTTGAGAGAACGCTATCATGTATGTAGATGTATGTTAATGACCAGAAATGATGGTTCCAAAAATTCCTTTTTATAAATTTCTGATTGTCTAATCTAACATGGAAGATACAGTCAGTGCGTACACATGGCACCTTTGGCTCGACTAAAACCGTCAATCCAAGCAAAATTCTGCCTGAGATTACATTTCTAAGAGTAAATCTTACACACCTACTAAGTGAGATTCTGCTACCTGAAAAAAATGCATGTAAGCAAGAGAAAAAAACACAACACGGTAAAGGTCAGAGCGAAGCCTTTAGAAGAGGGGATGTAGTTTTTCCGTCACCTTTAGCACTGAATGTGACACAAGCTAACTTGTTTATGGTCTATGACATCATGGGCCATTCAGAAAAGGTCCAGTAACAATTAGCTGGCAGAGTTATTCCCACCCAGCTGGGTCACACATACCTCAGTCAATACATCCATTAGCCCATAAGCGAGCGCACACTTGGGCAGTAAAAGGATGTTTTATCCAGCTTCGTCACACAGCAGATGTACTGCAGAACTAAAAGTCTGATGTCACAGGATAACTGGAAAATCTAACAGAACAATGCTGGGATTTCCTTCTTCACATACCAAACCCAGGAGTGACGGCGGGAGCAGAAAGAGCCGATGGGAACCTCCAACCTGGATGACGCCGTTTTCATCCTCTTCATTACTAGAGTGAACATAAATCTATTTCCTGTTTACTGTTCTCTGCAAATGTCTTGACTACTATTGAACCGATCCCCTCAAGAAAATGCAGAGCACTTTCATGCTTGATCCTCACTGTGGAGCGAAGGCTTCAAACTTTCCCCGGGGTAATCGGAGCATCCTGATAAATCGTCTCAGGTCATGCAAAATGGCCTGGGTGAGAAAATGCAGCGCACATGTTTATTCGGGTTCTGTGGTCCAACAGCTTTTAGCCAAAACGATGAGTTATTAATGTGCCTGATTTCAGGGAGGAAGACTCCAAATGCAACTAAAATGGTGATTTAATCCTCCATCAGTGATCACCGCAGACTAGGTCCACGTCTGTACCGGTCCCGTCCTGCTGAAACTGACTCTGTTCCTCTTTGGAGCCTGCTGGACCCACGCAGGTCACATTTCATGGGTGATCTCTGATACTCTCACCATGAGGAACCCATATGGATACTGTACTTGCACAGACAAAGCAGAGCTCCACAAAAATTCTGATCTATTTGTTGGAAACTTTGCGATAATGCAGTAGATGCTCAGCCTGTAGATGGTGTCTCTGAACCCTCCACAGATCAAGTTAGCATGGCTAGCAGCTTAATGTAGCAAAACTGCTAAAAAAAAATGTTGTAACAGGCTGTTTTAAGATTGATTTGTAACGATCAAAAAGGCTCAGGATCAACACAAACCCTCTGTAAACTGGGTTTACCCTGAAATAGTCAGTATTCTTGCTAAAAAGGAAAAAAAGAGTCCATCAGTAAAGGACCGCGGCAACAGCCTGCTAACAGATTCCTGCTGGTTTTACCCTCTCATGTTACTGGGCCATTTCCTTTGCAGCACCCTGTGTATCAGCCATGTCTCCCTGTACGAGCCACTCGTAGCTACACAGGGTCTGATTACACAGAGCAGGCCGCCACTGAGACACATAATCCCACATACAACAGGAAGAAAGGAGAAAAAAAAAGGCCTCTTGGTGACGTTAGGCTGGACACTTGAGCAAACACAAACGGCCTGCCTAGCAGCACTGGGACCTGGAAACACTCGACTCAAAGCTCAACAGGTTTGCAGACTGCTGCTTTAAATGCCTGCGCGGTGGAACAGTGATGTTTTTGTTGGGTTTTTTGGTGGTCAGGATCATGGTGAAAGCAAGTTGCCTTTCTTCTGTTTGCAGACTGCAGACCACCTTGAAATATGCCTCCGGCTGACTAACGAGCCTCCAGTGTGCAGACGCTGTGCTTGCTAAGTAATCTGCCCTCACATTATGGGCTCTATTTTTAGCTGTAATTCAATTCCTGCAGTTTTCAATTAGAATTTATGATTTCAGCATGCACATCACCCTGTAGTTTCTGCTCTCCGGAGAGGATGAAGGTGCCAGTCAGCAGGGCACTTCCAGGTGGTCAGTGGAAGGGCATTATCATGCATGTCCAAGGAAAGAAAGGTAGGTTGGAATCAGAGTCCGTGTTCCACAATAAAACCTGAACCAATTTGTGGGGAAAAAGACCTTTTTTACTTTTTGAAAATGATGTTTTGTTGAAGAAAGGGGGCTTTATCAGATATCATAACCCATGTGATCTGATTTCCAAATTATTCCTGCTCTCATTGGAATTTCTAGTCTTTGATCTGGATAATCTCCCTTAGTTGTTTATCCCTGTATCCCTTATACTTATTTATATCAATAAAACACATTTTAGGAATATAAAGACTGAATTTTACACTTCATTCATTTTACACTTCATTCGTGATTATCTTCTAATTTTGCTTATTTATATATGGAGGATGATTCAAAGCTCACAGTCATCGAAAAACAGACGGGCAGGGAGAGAAATATGACTCAGAAATATCAAAGAAAAATAAAAAAGTCCCCTGATTATCACACCTCTTCACTGGAAACAGAAACACAAGGAAAAAAAACACTAGGAAAAAAATGCAGAGGTGAGTGACGGCATCAGCTCTGAACTTTATACTCAGGAGGCAATTACAGTGTAAGAGGATTACATTTTATTAAAGATGGAATATTAAATTGGCTGACCCATCTCATGTTTGCAGTTTATAAAATCAAAGCTCATTTAGGGAACAGCTTTCCTCCCCTGTGATCCTTCAGGTCATTTGGATGCAAACCGCGTGCTGCTCAGCGTGTTGCAGCAACTGGCCCCGCTGCTGCAGCTGCAGCTGCACGTCACGGCCCAACACGCCTGTGTTTTTACCCCTCCCCACTCCACGCCGCATCGATCTGGGGCCGCTCTCGCTTCAGCCGCACCTGTAGGCAAATTTCCATATGCCCTCCCCAATTAAACAGCTCCGGGTCAATAAGCAAAGCAGCCGAGTCGCAGCCGTTTATCGCGTTGAGTGCAATTCAATATCACAAAGTGCGCTCGTTTGGGGCTGGTAATTTGACAGCTCTAGACAGCTCTAAAACAGAATTACAGTGAAGAGCTCATAACATTATGTCCTTAACACGCGAAGCGCGGCACGAGGCAGCGCGCTCCTGTGGAGCACAAACGCCACGCAGCTCGCTGGCGTGACAACGTGGAGTTTGACTGAAGCGTGCGTGTGACACAGCTCAGAGCAAACACCCCAGTCTGGTTGCCAGGGCCGATGGTTTCAACAAGGAGAGCTTCGCAGAGATTCCTGTGCCTCCTTCCGTTCTTCCTCAGCTCATTTGCTGGTTTCTTTGTCATCCATTCTTCTGCCAGCCTTTTATCTTGCCTCTGTGTTTGTTTCCAGTCCGACCAGTGTCACTCCGCTCTGGTTGGTGTCGTGCAGGTACTCGCTCCGTGCTGCCATCTCTTTTTCTATACATGGAATCTGTTTTCTTTTATTTCTGCTGCTGCAGAGATCTTTGTCTGTTTCTGAGACCACAAACAGGCCGATCAGTATGTTGCTTGTTCCTCCAGTTCTTCTGAGATGTTGATTCTTCTGTTTGAGCTAAAAACAATGACAGCACTTACAGATGATCTGAGGTGACAACACACGTGCCTCAAATTGCATCCTGGGCCATTTTCTTTTTGGTTGCTTTGTCCTTCTCCGCAATGCATCAAGCTCAAACCGCGCCTGCCATGTAATGACTGCAATTTAGTCAACAAGCAGCCTGTTTTGTGCAGAACAGACTTTTTTCCCCCCACTGAAACACTGAATAAAGTCATTTTTATCATCACAAAACCCGCACAAATAATGGTCTCTGACTCTCTTTTCAGTCAGGACACTGAATTCCTTCTTTCAATGTCTGACAGTATCTCTAAATCAGCAGCCTTCAACTGAAAACTCCTTGGTCATTTCTTCTCACAATCCTTCCTCCAGTCTCCTCTGGTTATTTTAAGGAAATGTGACACATATTTTTCCTTCATATCTCCTCAATAGTACCTTTAAATACGCTCACAGTATTTTAATAATGTATGTCTAAATCCCCTTATGAAAGCATCTCTCACTCCTTCAATAACACAGAGAATGACATTTATTTAAAGCAGAATTTTTCCTGTTTATTTTTGTCTGCGTCTATGAACTGGAGTTTGATATTTGCCCAGAGGTGTCTGACGGTTAGTAAGACCGACGAGGTACACAAGTATTATTGGAAAAATCCAGCAGAGTTTTATTACAGTAACACACCGATTACAATTACACCAATTACACCAGCATTACAATAATGTAATGTTTACCTTAATTATGATAAAACACTATTTCTATAAAAAGAAATATGCAGCTGAAACCAGGTCAGTGGCTGTGTTTGGGCAATATAAAGTAAACGAGAGTATACATCAACCTACAAGTGCCAAAGCAGGAGATCCAAACAGAAGTCGTCTTTTCGAACCAGGATATCCTGTTTCACGTACCTGTGTCATCCCTAATGTAAAAGGACCTCAGTGTGTTTGTGTGTACTTTCTGTGTGCAGGGGTTCCTCTTTCTATTTGTCCATTATATAGCTGGGCCCCCACGGAGACTTGAGTTCATGAAAGCAGAGTCACCTCCTGCATCTACACACACACACACACACACACACACACACACACACACACACACACACACACACACGTAACTTGAGTGTGGGAATCAGATGACATACGCACCAAAAGTCTCTCACACACACGGGGGCCTCTGTCTAACAATGGGCCTTAGAGGCGCTGACGGAGATCCACATCTTTTATACAACACCAGCACCACATGGCAGCAGACTGGAGCCAAACCTGCGTCACGCTGGTTTACAAATGACAAAGGCTGGTCTTTCAGCACGATCAGCACCGAGACTGGGCCTCGCGCTCATCTTTTACCACTCCTTTTCTATCCTGATCTGCCATCTCGACTCTTAGAATCCAGGACTTCAACTTTCTGCAGCTCTGCAGCGGTTCCCCTGCGTCCTGTGCTATTGTCATCTCCTTCCACGTCAGCGTCACTGGGCGGCTCCAATAATCATTAGCTCAAAGTGCAGCGCTGCAGGTGTCCCGACCATATGGCAAGTCAGCCTTCGCACCGTGAAGGCAAAGGTGTGGAAGAGAAGATGACACTGATGAGCCTATCAATGAAACAGCTCTATTTACAGAAGGTGTTAACAGCAGATGCATAACAATGCACACAAATAAAACAAAAAAAACACAAATAAACTAAAAAATATGCACAAAGATGAATTTCCGTTTAAAGTTTCCACAAACTGGAAATTATTAGTGCTTTTGTGCACAAATTCAAAGTCAGGTTATGCAATCAGAGTCAAAACAGATTCAAAATATAATGATTCTCTTTGATTGTGCGTGCGCAGCAGCATCGTCCCAGCCTGCTGACAAAGCACAGCCAGCATCAAAGCATGGCGAGGCAGGAAGTCTGGATTCAGAAGAAGGATGAAAGAAGGAGGTGATGAGAGCGGCAGAGCAGCAGGACAGAAGAATGGAGACATGAAACAGGATGAACGCTGAGAGATAACAAGAAGGAGACAATGGAGGTCCAGGCCAGCCAGGACAGGAAGTAAGAACCACAGAGGAGAAGCAGAGATCAAAGAGGAGTTAGGAACAGGTCGTACAGCACTGCCTTTTTTTTTTTTTTTTTCCCTTTTTCTGCTGAGTCCCCGTCTGCGTCTGCAGGGCCAGGCCACCGCGGATCCACCCTGCGCTCATTTCACAGCTCAGGCTTCAATTAATTATCAAACAAGAACACTCGATATCGACCGCCAACCTGGCTGCCGCACTGCCGGCGTGAACACCGTCGCATCAGAAGACACGGCTGGTGCCGGTACAGGTGCTGTTGCAGAACCTTGCAGCAGTGTCTGGCTCTCAGAACCAAAACGATTCACCCTAAATCAGAGATGCTAAAGGGATTCAGCTATAGGCAGTAAACAGAGGTGTTTGTCGCTGTGATTAATTGGAAAGATTAACGCTGCCTCACCAGGTGTCATTATCATGGTGATGATGATAACATCGCTCCTAATCCAGTCAACAGCACACGATGTTAAAATGCTAATGGAGACAGAGCTCCGAGGCATTAATAAGGGATGCAAATAACTTATGACTTCCTGGATTTGACGCTGCCTCTAATGGATCATCTGACAATCCAGCAACACAACGATTATTCAGCACTTTCGTGCCCTGGCTGACCCCTGAAATCCATAAGACACTGGGGTGGGTATACATTACATCAGACACAAAAATGATTTGTAGCAAATGCTTTTGGCTGGCGTTTCTTCCTCTGAGCCTCTAATGAGCTCCAGAGATAAAGAAACGGGGCTTCAACAACCCAAGCTGCCTTACTCCTGCCATGGGACTCGCACAGTGCAAGACAATCAACATGCTTTATTAACAGCCAAACTCCAGCAGCACTGCCGCCTTTGCCTAAACACAGGAATCAAAGCTTCTCCACGCTTAAACTTTAATCAGAGGGAAGAAGAAAAAAGAACAAAAGGCAGTCGCGGGAGGTTTTTTCATGGCGGTCAACAGATAGAGAGGTGATGTTTGGAAATGAAGTTTAAAATGGGTGTAGTGGCTGTGCCTGATTTGCTGCAGAAAATTGATGCAAAATCAGACAGAAAGCCAGCCTCTGCTGTTTTCTGGTTACCTTAGCGTCATGACATCAGAGCAACCACAGCAGCAGCAGCTGTATGCAACGCTAGAATATGATCCTTTTTAGGGATTATGTTGCACTTTGAAACAAATTTACTAGGGACTGCATTAATGGCTGTGCTGTACTTAATTTAAAGGGCTTTTAAGGTTGCAGACAGAATCATTCCAACTCAAAATATCCACGCCATCCTGAATCACAGATGAATGGGTCATATTTTACAGCCTTTTTCCATTCCTGAAATAAAGGCTGGAGCACAAACACCTTGAAAACATGAAAGACCTTTTTTCTTCTTTAACTAAATAGCTTAGAGTGTTGCTGCAATCTGCTTATCTCAGCCCATCAGATTTCGCTGCAGCATGTTAAGTCTGTCTAATTATTTGATAGGTGCGGCATCATGTGAACCAAGCACAGACTCAAAAAGGGATACATTTTTATGATCTCCTTAGGACAGTTTAAAAGCTTGTAAAATTGTTCATCTGAAACTAAATCCACGGAGATGAATGGACACCATGAAATTAAACCGAACCGAACCAGTTGTTCCTCTGAAATGTCTTTCACAAATCATGACCTGTTGGCAGGCCTCTCTGCAAGTCTGAATGAGGGAAGACAGCGATTTGAACCTTGAAATAATCTTCTATACCGGTGAAGGAGCATAAGGAGCTGGGACACCAGCGCAGATGGTCTCACAGTCTGTCTGTTACATATTTAGCACTTTTTTACAAGCTTGAAACTTTGAGCAATCCACCCAGGGACTCAAACCAGCAGCTAGTCCATACCATCCAGTCTGCTCCACACCTGCAGGCTGGGAGCCTGAGAGAGCCAGAGTGAGATCAACAACCCCTCCGGGACATATTTATGTGATAATAATGACAAGAGTAAACAGGTCTATAATTAAAAGCCGTGTCTTCTTCTCCCCAGTGGCAGGAAGTGAATTTCTGTCTCTGCGAGTCAACAAGATTTGCCCCAACAACTACAGAACTGACGTTTCCAGCTGGTCGTGACGAAATAGCGGAGCTCATCACGTCTTATCTGCTCTCTCACAACTTTGTCTTCCCTGTTTGAAATCGATTCTCCTGATGATCTTAGTTGCAGATTCATGTTTGGTTTGTGCAACAAGGTGTCACAAGGTGAGCCAGAGCGTCGCACAGAAGCAATTTTAGGCCCTTTAAACCATGAAAACAAAACAAAACAAAAAGCCTATGGTCGCGTCTAAATCCTGGTGTGGTTCCCGCGGTCACCACCTCCAGTCCCGGGGCCCACTCTGGGGCCGCAAACAATTACCGCCACTGTCATTATCAACCATCATTAAACTCATTAGGCCTCATAGTCGCTGGTATTCATCATTATCCTTGACGGCGGCAGCGTGTCGATGAGCAGGAGGCGTGACAAATGTCAGTGTGATAAATGTGTTCATGTGTGTGATGAGGAGACGGCTCTGTTATTTTTGCTTGACACTTTTCGGCTTCGGCTCTTCTTGAGGAGCGCCGCAAAGATGCTGGCAGATGGCGAGTGTTGGCGGGGGTCTCGCTCCCCTGTGCCCACACGACGGCTCCCAGCAGACTGAGCAGCAAGCGGCCCCAGGATGGATCTTTAGGGCACACAAGCTTTGTTCCAGCAGCGAGGCCGACCTTCCACACACGCAGATGGATTACAGCCCAGGTTTGCAGTGATATCATCAATTTGGGGTCTGGGGTGACTTTTCTGGGGCAAATTAGTTTCTATGGTGACTCTGGGGAACCGGTGAGGTGCCCCCACAAAGTGGTATTCAATTCATTATTCCAAAAAAAACCAGTCTGTACAGAAAAGGTGGCTGGAATTGTTGTGGGTCAGCTTGTGTTTGGAACATCTTGTCCTGTTTAAACTTGTGACAAATAACCAGCTTCTATGAGATGAGACACTCGTGCACAATAGTTTCGTAACCTTCAAAAGTTACAAAGCAGCACACTAGAATTTAGATTTATCCATTTCTATTATTTTGATATATACAGATGCTGTTTTTTGTTTGTTTTTTTTAAAATCAGAATCAATTTGATGCAGTTACAGTAAATTCCATGACATGCAAAAGAACAACTAATGCAAGGATATACAAAGCTTGTCAACCTGTTACCATGACATCACCTGCAGTACTCCTGTCTCTCCTCCATCACCATGCGCATGCACGTACACACACACGCGTACGCATGCAGGGGTTCAGTAATTTTCCTCTCAGGAGCCAGACAGCCAGCAGAATGACCACGAACCGTGTGAAATCCATCAACCTCTCACCTTCCTGCCATCTGTGGCTCCTTGGTGACAACACGTCACTCACACAGCACACTGACAGCCGAGGAGGGAGCAGATTAATGGGGAAACCGTGCACATGTGAGAGAAAACCATAATTTTCTTACAATACAAATGTTTGACATCTTTAAAAAAAAATTTAAAAAAATAAAAAATACAGCTGTCTGTGACCCTGTGACTCCAATTCAGTGAAAGCAATTTCAGTCTGTCAACAGCTCCAACGACAGAGTTGGCGCTGCTCGAAGGGTCTATGGACCTCGTGTGTTACCGCCAAGCTTCTATACGAAAGCCCTCAGGACCAACCGTCTGCAGCTTTCTGCCTCATTACCGCTTCAAACACATGTTCATATGTGCTGCTAAAGCATACAAAGACATAAACAAGGCCCGAGAAGGTGACTGATATTATCGCTCTTCAGAAAAACACACTGACAGTACAATTCTGTGTAAAGCCTTATTCACCACCATTGTTGTTTGTAATGTTTACAATAATTTCTGAATCTCATTCACACTAAAGTCATTCTAATCTACTAACAAGTATTACATAAGGCCTGTGTGCATAAGGCCTTATGTAAGGTGTCATGACATTGTGTCATTCATTTTCTACAATAACGATGTGTCAGGAAAACACTGACACACTGCCTCGATGAGTGTAGTATAAGGCAAAATAACCTTTGACATAGTTATTATATGCTTTAAAATAAAGATCTCAGTTTTAAGGTTTTAGACAGTTTAGTTCAATTTGTTTCGGTGCAAACAAACACGAGCTGATAAAGACTCTAAATCACCATCCACATAATTTAAACAGAATTAAACTGCACTCAATAAATGCACTTTATCAAATATAGAAACCTCAATCTAGTTTTGCCCACTGAGCAGAATAGATAAATAAGAAAGATGTCTGCATATCCCATAATAATGAGAGAAAAGCCATTAATTCCCTTGAAATTACGCCAGAGTTGAGTCAAGGCGCTCGTGTTTATATAGTGTAACAGCAAGAACACCCCACCTCTTCCACCTCTTCGTCTATCACCTCCTCCTGCTGTGAAACTTCCAGCAACTTCATAACATCAAAAATCAAAGCAACACCCTGCTTTAAAAGAGCAAAGCGCTTTGAAAGCGATTTAAATCAGTAATACAGGGGCTTAATTTCTATAGCTATTAGAATAATAACTGTGACATAAATCGGGCATTAGTCTGCTGCAGCACCATCACAGTAAACTGGATGATTTTCGTTCATTATGCAAAACAGAGTGCTGGCCTTTAGCAGCCCCACATGTCACATGCATTCAGTTTCTACGTGCACACAGTTCCTATGAAGAGATGAGCACACTCAAAAATTAATTTCGGTGTCCAAGTTCAATGAGAGGCTACCAGAAACTAAGAAGCCAGAAAGCCTCTTTAAATAGAAAGCATTCACATTCTTTTATTCAGACTGTTAAGAAAAGAACAGAAACAGAAGCTCCTGGAAGACCTACAGGTGTTAATTACTGCTTCACTTCCTTATATACCTTCAATTAACTTGAATAGGAAACATTTAGGTAACGCTGCTTCAGATAAATGGACAGAACACTGTGGTTTATGATTTAGGTTATTACTGTTTAACAAGCTCTACCAGATTTGACACCACGTGACATGCAGATTAAAATGTCATCCCACTAATGCTAAAACATGGTCTTTTTTTTCTTGGTTTTATAGGTTTACCCCTGCTGTAACTGTGCTATTTAACACTGTTTACACAATTTAGGCCAAGATTAGAGGGAATACGACGTGCTACACATTTAAATTCTATGGTATAAAACAGTCAATGCGGGATTTTAGGGAATTTGTTTATGGTATTCTGCCTTTAGATTATTAAACCTGATTTTCAGCGATGATCTTATTAATATGAGCCAATTATTTATAACCAGCAGCTACGTATTGCCTAAAATTATTAATACAAACACAGTTGATCCATGAGATATGACAAGTTTTAGAGAGGTTTGACTTGGAAGGAAAAGTCAGGAGGATGCTTCAAACGTGCACAAGGCTGATCTGGAGTTACTGACAAAGGAGAAAGGGAAATTATAGAAAGAAAATGTGACCAGCTGCAAACGAAAAACCGGACAGATGGTTAACAAATGATTTGTGGGCTCTGAACGACACCTACAGAAGCAATGGAAGCAGCTGCACTTTAACGGCATCAAGGACGAGTGTTGTAAAAGGAGCGTTCATAAAGTTGGAAGGCAAAACCTTTCTGTCCCAATGATTCTGCTGTTGCAGCATCTCAGGCTTTAAACTGTGGCATGCGGTGGTGTTTTTGCGCCTCAGATGACTCAGATGCATGCTGTGTACCCGCCAATCTGGCATGCAACCTTTGTCACATGTCCTCGCGCCTCCCTCTGGTCATTCCCATCCGTCTCTGCTGTCAAAGATTGAGAAGAACAACAAAAGGCTCCGGGCAGTGTGCAGGACAGCAGAACTCCAACACAATTTTGCTTGTTTCCAATATTAATAGTGTCTTTTTGTCATTTTCAATTGTGATAGATTTATGTAAATTGCCGCCGCACCGCTGGAATCCGCAGCACAAGTTGCACGTTTCATCTGAGTGATAAGCAGGAAGAAAGCCGTGGAGGAGCAGGAAACAAGCAGGAAACACCCAGTCCCTCCGGCCACGGTGCATTCTATATCCCAGCATTGATTTCAATCACGATAGCTGTTACTAGGCCACATGCACGACACAGCGTCGATGACTCGGCGGGGCGGACGTACACGCAGCGTTGGAGTGAGGAACCTGCAGCGTGAAGAGGCTGATAGGAGCAGATATGACAGATCCACTCAGAGCGCCACCGCCAAGGAAAAGAGGGGCTGGAGAATGGAGTGGCACTCCGATACTTACAAGGAGCCAAAAAGAGTTAGTGGAGTCAAGAGTAAGAGGAGAAAATATCAGCTCAGTGCTGAAAACAGGCCATTTCACTGATAACCATTTCTTAATTTCGAATAATAGCATACAATACACCCTCACCAATATCAGTGAAACAGGGCTAAGCTTTCTTTCCTCTGAAAGAAAATGCTTTTATTTCTGCTTCTATTTATTTGAATTTAGATGGTTCAAGTCATTTTTTTAAACCCTAAAAATAGATGACTTTATCTGACCCCTTAGCTAATTTTATTCGTAATGTTATTATTGACTTTTTGCATTTTAAAAGAACTACATAAGTATTACTTTTAGATGTGTCCCACTGATGTGAAATACAGCATAACCGAAGAACTCAGAAGGAGTCAGAGAGGAGAAGAAGAGTCCACGGCTGCTGTGAATTAATCATGGCTACAATTCAGGCTTGGCAGCCTGTGACACATGAACAGCAGCAGCATGGAAATGCATGGGGTAGGAGGAAAAAAGGAGCAATGCGCATAACAAGAAGAGACGGGGCAGAGGAGGAACGTCGCCAGGAATCAGCAGAAGGAGGAAGAAGAGACGAAAGAAAGAATTTAATTATCCCACTCAACTGTGGAAGAGTAAACACACGGGAGGGCACCGAGTGGCCTGAGTCACTAACACACATAATAAGATCCAAAATAAGCACAAACATCAAAAGAATTTATCACACTCAGTATGAACCCTGTCAGCTATTACTGGCCACTGCCACTAGAGGCGCTGCACCTACCTCGCCCGACTCCCCCAAATAAAACCCCCTGTAACCTGGGACAACTTCTTTAAAAATGTGTTTTCTGTCATGATTTTGCCAGTGTGACCATTTTACTTAAAAACACAACAGAAGACAAACCATATTCCATTTTATACTGGCTGGGAGGAGGCCTTTCAAGGTCACAATAAAATATTAGCTGTGTATTAGTCGTTTTCAACACTGTTAAGTGGATCGTTTTGGAAGGTTTTATGATATCGACTATGTGCTTGTTTTTAAATTTCAACAGCATCGTTGTCACAGTGGAGCTGATTCTGTTGTGATTGCAACCGTTCCGGCCAGCAACGAGGCCCTGTTTTATGTTGTCATCTTCCTGGGTGATTTCAAGATTTTGCATTTATTTTTGTTGTTCTCCAGCATTTCTGAGCATCGATTCTCCGTTTGTCTGCTGTTCAGTGCGAATGACCTTCAAATGTCAGGCTCATGGGCTCAGAGCTGCCTTCAGGAACATTCTGAAAGGTTACACACGAGACTGGAAACTAAAAGATTTGGGAGTACTCCCTGAAGAACCTCAGTCCATCAGCGGATTTGGACCCCGGACGGCAAAATGACAGGAAACATTAATAATTTTGAGAAGAAGCAGAAAAGAATCTTAATGTTATGTTTCCAGTAGAGTTGAAAATATAAAGATACAGGTTGGAGCTGAACGTCTCTTTAAAAAACAACTCACATATTTCACAAGTGAATTTTAACATTTTCTGTCAAAATTGATATGTCCAGTCAGTATTTAGGTATTATATCCATATGCTAATAACCAATGCAAATGAGACTAATCAATTGATCATTAACCTTTTAATTTATAGTTTAAATGCCAGAGTCCCTCCTCTCTCATTTCTCCTAAATTCCAGCAGAAAAACTAAAATCTATATTGATACATTCAAGCAAACCTCAAAACTTTCTAAATTTACAACCAGCACATTGACCCGGACCATCCAGGAGAAGCCCATGTCAGAGGAAACTAACGCACCGTGACACCATGGTTTGAATGACATTTCACATCAAAAAACTTTAATGTAAGACTTTTTTTTAAAGCTGGCCGGCTTCAAGTGATGACCAACGTAAACACCTCGCTGCTCCACTGGAATGTGTCCCTCATTAACCTCCCTATGAAGTTGTGTATGCATTTACCACATCTATATGTGTCGATCTACAGACTCTGTGTGTGTGTGTGTGTGTGTGTTACTGGGTACAGAAAAGTTCTTTGTGAGTGTGTGTGACTGCACACACACACCAGCTCCCTGCTGGAATGTTTTCCTCTTCAGTGTAAAGTCTCCAGCACATCCAGCAGCTATAATCGTTCCACCAAACATTATAGGGTGGAATAGTGGTTGAAAGGAACAAGAACCGATCCCAGCTTTCTCTCATGTCGACACACACGTTAACGTCCCTACACTCATCACCAAATTGTGCTTGTGGTTGAAAAGATGCAGAAATGAAAAGAAATGTCAGCTGAAACACGTCAGAGAGAGTTGCTTGATTATTTTTGTTTCCTTTTTTGTCAGTGGGTGATGAATGTTTGGAATAGAAATTCATCTGAAACACAGAAATTTCCTGCAGACCTTAAAATTCCCAGTCAAACCTGCTTTACTTCAGCACCTACAGAATGAGCAGGCAAATTAAAAAAAAAAAAAAAATCTTCACACCAGGTGAGTATAAATGTAATATGTTGTTGTTTATTGCCATATTTTCAGATGATGTGGCAAAGAAAGGCCAGAATTGGTTTGCGGAGGGCTTCATTCTTGCTACTAAGACGCAAGCAGGAAAGCAGTGGGCTCATTAAAGTCTGACTGGCTTATGAAAAGACCTCTTACAGGATGTGCGTGTATAAATCAGTGCGACACTAACTAAACAAACGCTGCTGGAGCACCAGGATAATGAACAGCAATGGACCGAAGCCAAACTAAGCCCAAATCACAGGATGGACATGGTGGAGAGGTGGAGCTGCAGGTGGAAAAATAACAGGAGAGGACAGCTGGAAGTGAGCATCTCCCGGTCCAAACAGAGTTCAACACTTCTGCTTATTTATGATGGAGAGAAATCATTAGTTATTAGTTAGTTGAATTCAAAAGCACAAAGTTTCAAGGATGTGAATAGAAATAGAAGAAACAGAACATTAATCTTCCATCACAACAGTGGTAATTTGATTCTTAAGGTAATTTCCTGGTATTTTCTGTAGAAAAAAAGCTCTAAAACTAGGACAAAACTAACAGTGTTGTGAATTACTGGAAGCTTAATCTCTGTCCCATTGGGTGTCAATGTGATGGTGGCTGGGCTGCCAACATCCCAGCATGGATAAATACTGGCCACATGACATCCTGTGACCCTAAATTCCCCTTTATTTAACACAGAAATGTGAGAGCACACACCTGCAGATGGCAAAAACAGATTTAATGGCAAGCCGCCACGATGCAGAGTGAACAACCAGATATTTACATGAACAAAAAAAAAAGAAAAAACAACGGCGAAACCAAACCTCTGCTAAAATAGCATCTAATGATTCACAATGCTGGCTGTTTTCTTCTGGAAAATAAACATACAAAGGTCATCAGCGTGGGTTCTAAAATTAGTTTAAAGCCCTACTTGTTCAGAGAGCTTTTATGGGTAACTGAAGTTACGTCAGGAGAAACACTCGAAGCAGAGCTCTTTAATTTTGACTGTGAAACCACTAAGAGCATTTCTAGATAATCCACCATGTGTAAAATGTATCTAAAGTGAGCTGCACATGTGTGATCTTGGCTTTAACTCAAACTGATAAATGTTTATTACTCCATTACAAACTGATCTGTGTTACTGTGTTGGTCTTAAACTGACTGACATGGGAAAAAGCACAAAAACCCTTTATCCTCATGAAGATTCAGCTTTTCTACATGTCCAATTTCATTCACATCAGCCTGCGCGCGCACACACACACACACACACACACACACACACACACACACACACACACACACACACTTGCTTGTAGCAGAAACGGTGGGTGGTGGTTTCCCTATAGGCCTGTGGTGACAGTGAGTGGAGAAGACAGGGTTCGTGCACACACACATCGAAACAGAAGACGAGGCTGTACATGCATTGAGGTGAGGTGCATACTTTATTCATGTACAACAGCAAAGTGCATTCTCACACACACTCCACAGTGTGTGAACATGGGACAGCAGGTAGCAGCACAGAGGAGGACAAGCTGCGGCTCCCCATGACTGAAAGGCGTGATGAAATGTATTTTACTCCTCAGACGTCCGGAGACATATAGTTGATATTTCTGAGCTGGTTTTTTATGTAAATCCACCTAATCCTCATTTTTTCAGCTGTATGTTTTTCAGTCACGAGATAACGTGAGGCTTGGACTTTTCTCTGCCGAGTCTATCCCAGCAGCCAGTCACTAAGCAGGAATACACCCTGGACACGGTCCGTCCCTGGACACGGTCCGTCTCTGGACACGGTCCGTCTCTGGACACGTGCACTATCATTCCACTCACATACAAACTCCAGTCAAACAAAAGCCCTCTTTGGAGCGTAGGATGAAATATGAACATGATGTACCATTCAGTACCTGATACTTGCTTAAAGAAAATGATGCTCTTCTACCTAATTCAGGCTCAGTTACTACAAATCAGGAGTTACTCCAGGAGGAGAGGAAGCCGAGTGCAGCTCTTCTTCGCTTCTGCACTGCTGCACATTGTTTCCAGCGGAAATAATACTGCCAGAGTTCATTTCAGTCAGTGTGACAAACAAACGGCAATCAAGTGGAGAATATTTTGAACTTCTTTCTTCGAGAAACATGAGGGATAATAGACAGAGATGGAATACACAGCACGTTTCTGCCTACTTCAGATCATGCTGCATGTGGTTATCCGAGGCTGAGGCTCGTCTGAATCAGCTGAAAAGAACTTACAGCTGGTGCTTCAGTTCACACACAGACAAATCGCACGGAGGCAGAAGCTGCCTGTAATGATTTACACGACTGCGATGAGTAACATGTTAATGAGGCAGCTGCTGTCCTCGGGATTAGCTACACGTTAGCTCTATAACACGGATTTGCAGCAGCTCTGAGAGGCACCACATGAATCCAGCCTCGCACTTCTGGATTCGAATGGGGACTAATTATTTTGTGCTGTGTGTGCCGCCGCTGCTGCTCCCGTATCTCCCCAATCTGTCACGTTTCAATGCGCGAGGAAGATCGTTTTGTGTAGCCTCAGATACTAGAGCCTGCTGAATTTATAGTACCTCACTCTAACATCCTCAAGTATAAAATCTTCAACATGGGCTCGATAAAAATACCTAAATGTTGCCGAGGAAGGATTATGCACGTTGGTTTGTGAATACGTGTCAACAAATGAAGTCAAATATGGAGGCTTACGTTGAATCCAGCATGCTGCTATAAATGCCGCGTGGTCATTGAGGTTAGGGTGCATGATGGATGGATGCAAAGGTCCCGGGCAGAAAAGAGGAGGTGCAGGAGGAAAGGGGATGAGAGTGAAATATAATGAAGACGGATGAGTCCTCAAATGTCTTCTGAATGCTAGCACTAAAGGCCACATGTTGCCAGACACCCAAACATAATTGCCTACAGCCAAAGGACACAAAAGGCAATTCACAGTCGTTTCACTCCAGTACACACACACTAATCACCTTTTTACGCTTGTCAATGTTTTTAACATTTAGGAGTGAGTCAGTGTCCCCGAAGCTGAAGGTGATGTCAATATTATGTATCTAATTAAGTAGGGAACATTACAGCATGGATGTCTGGAGCCTTTAAGGAGATAGAAACTAATGCTTTTATACCTAAAATGATCCAAAACATCTTGTTTTTAACATGGAAATCTTAAATTCTCAAGCATATTGGAAAAACATTTCCATTCTGGGAAAATTCCAGAACATTCAATTACATATTTTGTAATCATTTCACTCCCGGTCCTGCTGCAGATAATCACATAGCAACATGTGCACAAAGCCATGCACTCACATGCAACCCCTGAGCACTGACAGTCCTTCACCCGTCTATAACAGCCACGTTTCTGCTTGGCTGGGTTAGTAGATGGAGGCAGACGAGTCAGATAGGAACAATGTGAGATAAAGAGAAGGAGGAGGAGCAGAGAAGGAAACATCTTGCCCAGCTTCAGATAGAGGAGAACATGAAAGGTGCAACAATAAACAAACACCACTGATTCAGTGCCAAAGGTAGATATGAAAAACAGGGAATGTTTGGATGTAACGATTCTTAGCCATGTTTTTCTGACCTCAACTGTTACTGGATGTATGGAGGATGAAGTGTGAAACATGCTAATCACACAGTGCAAATATAACTGCCTTCCTGTTTGCTGCGTAATAGGCACTCACCGGGGTACAACAGAACAGCTGCCATCAAACAAATCACAGATTTTAAGCCATTTACTGATTTAGAAACGTCTGTCTCTCAGCAGTAATCCTGTGACGATGTGATGAGTTACAGTAAAATGAATATGGCAATTTATTTTCTTTTTTAATTTTACTGTTGAAATTGAAACAGATAATGAGTTGATGTCTCTACTCTGGCTGTTGACACAAGAGTGTTTGCACCCTGCATTATCTAGGAACGCTGCATTGCCCAACTGTTTGACCACTCCTCCCTCCGCTCTCTCCATCACACTGACGTCATGGGGATACCGTACCAGCATATCTCAGCATAAAAAAATACACATTTCCATAAACCCTCCCAAGAGCACGAAAGTTGGCAGAATTGAAATGACAGAGGTTTCAGCCTTTTTCTCAGTAATGAAACAATTCCGCTTTGTGTCCGTCTCCAAGACTAACACTCAAGTGAGCAGTTGGCTTAAGGGGACTGGCTGCGGCACTAACAATAATCGTGTCGGGCCTCCTCTGACGTCCATACAGACACAATTTCGGGTGAGTCACGGTGGAGAATAAAACAAATCAATAGCCAGCAGAGTGCTGGATGAAATGGTGCGGTCAGACGGATATTTAGGCTGACATTTAAGCTACACTAAACAGCTCTGTGTGCAGTTAAACCTTTGCTTGTTTTGGCACCTCTGTGCCTAAATTAGCTTCTTTTTTTCTATTAACCCGTCTCACTTCCTGTTTATCCCTCTAGCTGGATGGTCTTTTTATCCCCTTCAGATAATGTTGGCATACACGGAACATGTAACCATCCGACACTGAAACTTTGTAAATTATGTTTAACTCTTTCTGATGTCGTACGTTGCTACTTAAAATGACAATAGACCTTTTATTGTCCAATGAATTCATGTTTGTCTCAGAAAGGCAGAATTGTTTGCTTTTTTGGCACAAAATGGGTGGATGCGCTGCTCCGGTTTAAGCCACGCCGACCCTCTGTCGCCACGCTGTACATCCCATAATACTTCAAACCCTGCATAATTTAGTTTCAGAGACTCAACTGCTGCGTTTTGCGGGGCGCTTTTCCCATGTCTCCCTCTCTCCCTCCTTCGTGTGCTTTTCGTGTGGAAAACAGGGCAGCGCTGTGCTTCTCCCGGCCATCAAACATTTACATCATGTGGCACTTTGGAATGCCGAAGAGAGAAAGACTGAGCGGAGAGATGCACACAGAGGCGAAAACGATGCCTGATTTAGAAAAAAAACAAAGACACTTGGATAAAGCAGAGGAGGCTGATGAGGAGAGAGGACAAGGAAACAGGGCGGTTGAATGTGGGGAAGGATACAGTCAATGAGGCCATACAAGACAAAGCAGCAGCAGAGGAGCTCAGACAGTCGGGTCATTGTGTGAGAGCCAGTCGGTCAGAAGTTCAGCAGCCACTCGTCCTCAACACGGGCTGATATAACGGTACGGATGGATGTTTTTTAAATTGATCAACAAAGAGGAGCTCGGAAAACCTGCTGCACCTTGAAGCCGTGGTGATGCACAAAACTACGGGAGAAGCCAACGGGAAGAAGAGTAGCGTGTGTGGAAAGTAATGCTAATCAACAGAGCATGCTACCTCATGTATCTCATGTGAGTTTCACTCCAATTACCTGACTGAGAGTGGATGTGCTCCGCTTTCTGCTGGTGGACAGAAGAAGGCATCAAACATTTGGTAATATTTGCAAATGAAAATCAGGCAGTTAGAATTAATTCAGTGCTAAATCTGGGAGTATAGCAGCCTGATTACATAACTTTCCTCATTTATCAGTAGAATAGAGACTTGCAGCCTCAGGCTGCTCACAGGTATAACCTGTCCTACTCATCCAACATCTGGCATATGGTGAATCCTTTGGGGTCCTTTGGGTTTCTTTACTTCCCACTTGAAGACTTTTACCTGTCGCGCTGACAGAATGACAGTGAGTGAGCAGATAGGCCTCAGCATCTCACTTGAGGGCACTTTATCATGACCGTGGCTGCTAATTGGCTGGTCTGGCAGATAATGGCTGTAATGGGTGTTGTCATGTCCCTGGATGGAGCCCAATACTGCAGACTTATGGGAACAAACAAGGCAAAGGGCACTACTGACATCTTTGATGGTTTCTAAATTGAGCAATTTTCCCTCTACACCCCCCACTTCACATTTCCCCCTCCCAGCTCCCACGAAGCTGCTGTCTTGCTTCAGAAAAAGGCTGCGTGAGTGAAGAGATAAACAGACATGATTCCTCCCCATTTCGATGCCTGTTATGGAAAAATCCAATCATACGGAGGGTAACAAGAAAATAATCAGCTGTTACATTCAGATATGTACATATGTGCAAATGTGCATAAACCGCCCTAAAAAAAAAAACGAGTACTTGTATCACATTTACGTCACACGTGAGCACCAGGATTATCAGTTTCCATAAACATTTAGAGACAAGGCAGAGGAACAGATTCTTATCTGGATTTATTTCCTTTCCTTCGCTTTCCCACAATATTTTACCATGACCTCAAAATATTTTTTCTGACGGATGAGTCAACTACATTATAAGTGAGGCATTAAAATTCTAACATTCATTAAAAAGGCTTTAAAGGTGGGTTGATGCTGTCAAACACATTTTTCACATTCCATTTGGTGATAATTGCCTATTTATTTTTAGATTACCTGCAGAAAAAAAGATTTATTATATCCCATAAACTCTCTACGTAGTGATTTAAGATAAGGCCTTGCTCTAAATTGCATATAAAATGTATTGTTTTTTGGCCATATCGAGGATTGAGAGGAGTGACCTTGAGCCTTCGTGATTAAATCCCCTTTTCCCCATCCTTTAATCCATATATTGCATAACTGAGCAAGTCCTCCTTTCAGTGCCCAACTGCTGCAAAATGAGGAGGTAGCCTTGGGAAGGCGGTGGGGGATGGGGTGCAAAATGATACAAGAGGGAGAGATGTGTGTAAGCTATGTAAGGTAGCCTGTCATCCATTTAAAGTCAGAAAATCAGACTTTTAGCTTCTGGGCTGATACAGAATCAATATGAATAAAACAACGGGGGTGGATCTAACAGAACACACACGCTGTGTTTGTCATGGCACCGTGGCTGCTGTGTTGTGATGTCATTTGTTTACTGGATTGTAAACCAGAAAGGTTAAAAATCACCAGTTTGGATAAGGCACCTGACACGGTACACTGCCTCTAATTAAGGGCTGATAAACACACACACACACACACACACACACACACACACACACACACACACAGGCCAGGGCAGGTACCCTCCAGAGACACACAGCATCAAAATGGAGGACAAGGAGAGTGATTTCTTTCTATAATATAATACTCTAACCTGGGTGACACATCGCCAGACTGCAGCCGTGTCTTGGATTTTAAACCCTGGTCACTTAGTGACGAGTCTCTTTTTCTGCTCTGGTTTTTAAGTTGCTTTGAGAAATTTATCTTCCTCCTTTTTTTCCCTCCCCCTTGTTGGTTCATCCACCCCTCTCCTTTACATCCCACATCTCCATTTCCTTCCTTCAGCGCTAACTGTCCTCCACTGGTTTCTCTCCCAGTTCTCCTCCAGATCACCCCCCCCCCCTAATCCCGTTTGTCTCCTTCAGCTCTCTCTCCTCTGCTCCTTTTCTCTCCTTATTCAAACCTCTGTCACTCCCACTGGCCCAACACCCTCAATCCCACCCAGTCCCAGTGCACCATGTTCTTTTTCCAGTGACCTATGGTTTTACAGGTCTTACCAGGTGTGAGCTACGGTGAAGCGGCGCCTCTGTCGGATGCTCTTGTTGACCATCAGCTTTCGGAAGAGTCGTGGGGAGCTCCGGGGCGACAGCTTGGGAGAAGTGGCGTTGCGCTTCCCTCCTCCCACACCTGGGATTTTGGGAGGCTCCAGCTCCAGGTGCATGTGCTCCTTGAATGTTCGGATGCAGGAGTCCATCTCCACACTCAGCTCATTGGACGACATCCCTGCAGCCTTCAGTTCTTCGCCTCTTTAGTCCAAACTCAGTCACATCAGACAGCTGGCATAAGAAACTTTACATTGATGTGAAAAAGCCAGCTCACGCACATTTCTGGATTGCACTGCCGCTGCACTTCCTGTCCTCCTTCCTTTTCTCGGTTTTCATGGGTTTGCGGATTATCCGACCGGCGGTCGTCTTCTCTCCCACTCCCTTTTCTTCGGAGGAGCTTTGTCCACAGAGCTTTCTCACCCACAGCTCCTCCCTGGAGACAAATTTTCTTCTCAGCACTGCTTCTTTCGCATCTCCCACCTGGGCTCTCTGATTGTCCAGTTCTTATTCACTCGCCCATGTGATCCTCTCCCAGTGATGGTGCCACCTCAACTCTTTGTCTTAGTCTCTTCAAGGAGGCTGGTGTTGGAGGAGCTCTCTAATGAAAGATTCAGGGGCAGAAAACTGCTCTCCTGCCTTGCTTTCCCCTTCATCAACCACCGCTTGACTGACCTCCTCTCTCTGCAAATAACCCCCCACCTTTCCCAAAGGCACTCCCGGTGCAGCGCACAGTGACGCTCGCTTTTCCAAGCCCTGGGTGAGCTTTCCCTTCACTTGCACAGGCGGTCAGTGCAGCGAGCGGAGCGCAGCAGGGCACGTCATGCAGGCAGGCAAATTCTTCACTTGCTGTTTCATTCAGAATAAACACAAAGAGCTGAGAGCAGGCACGCAGCGAGCGCAAGCCACGCCTCCCCTGGTGAGGATTGGCTGCTGGCTGTTGTGACGACAAGCATGCAAGCACAGTAACAGGTTGTCAGATTATTATTTCTTTTTCATTCGGCCAGGAATTGAGCGGATGCGTCTGATGATGCGGAGCGCTTTGGTGAGAGAGGGCAGACCAAAAATGAATTTCAGAAGACTTGTTCAGAAAATGAACGCACACAAACACGCACAGAGGTCATGAGATTGAAGTAAGGACCCGGAAGTTTTTGGTTTTGGGGATTTATAAACTGCAAGTCTGAAAGGATGCCAGGTCGCATGGAAGTTAAAGGCCACTGTCAATGAAGAACATGCCCCAAGCAGGAAACAATCATCCCAACCACCTCTGTTTTCATTTATAAGTGTGGAAAGAATCAAGAAGGTCTTAGTTTTCTGCTCAAGTTGTGATTTACTTGGCACTTGGCAGCAAATGCATAACCAGGGAAATTTTGAAGGTGATTAGATCCTTATCAACCACAACAGAGCTCCTCAGTGATTGAAAGCAGACAGTGGAAGAACGGCTGTATCCTGAAGAGACCCGGATAAACATGCTGGGGGGGAAAAAAATTGCAAAAAGAACATCAGAATAGCAGCATGACGAACCACTTAAATGTGAGAGTTTGCTCTTCTCCCTGTGAAGGGATTGGTTTTGGTTATGAGTCAGCAATGATTTGGAGCCACTGAGGCATCAAGAGCCTCTCTCACTGAACGCCGGCCAACAGAGTCCCTGAAGAGACCCGCTACATAAAGTAGAAAACATACTGCAGTAATGAGGCATCATAGGATCATAGAGCCCAGTCTGTTGGTGGCTGAAGAATGAGCCAGTGATGCAGGGTATTGTCTGGCTCTTGAATTAGAACCAAGGACGGGGCACAGTTGAACCTCCTCTGAAGGCGACAAACAAGCTGGATTTACACAAAAATCCAAAGGGCAGATCAAGAACTTGAAAGTGATGTTGTATTAAGCAACATGAGTGTTGGCTTAAGGCTTAATAGCGTCAAGAATGTAGCAGCCTCCCATTGCATCGGTTCCTTCATGTTGTCATTAAAAACATGTTTTTGTGCCATGTCCTTTTTCTTGTCCTTTCTCCAGAGTTGGTGTAATCCTGGACCCTGGGTCAAGCCTTCGAAATGAGCTTTGGAGTTTGAGGATGCATCTTTCATGTCACGCAGAGATTTGCCGCAAATCGTACCAAAACTCCAAAGCCTCCACGGCACAGGAGATCGATTTGATCAGCCACAAGAGAAAAATAGCAGCATCTGAGGCTTTTTATGTCAACTGCAACACTGGCTGCATGTGGTAAACAATGTCAGTTATTTAACATTGATGATCCGGTTCATGGAAGAATCAGACAGAGGGAGAGAGAGAGAGAGAGAGAGAGAGAGAGAGAGAGAGAGAGAGAGAGAGAGAGAGAGAGAGAGAGAGAGAGAGAGAGAGAGAGAGAGAGAGAGAGAGAGATGATAACACTGAAACAAGTGTCATCAGGTGCAGGTAAAGGCAGCTGGTGACTGTGGATCACATGATGTACATTCATGAATGATAAGAAAATAAAATTTAAAAAAAGACTAAAATGGATAAAGGGAATCACAACAAGGTTGGCTTCTCAGAGAACAGCCTGAGAAAGCTGGCTAGACTGTTCTAATTTGAAGGTGACCTTGTTGATGTTTCCAGAAGAGAATCTGAGGATTTCGCCTCACAATATTTGGATTTCCTGTGGCATAAATACAGTCATGACACTGATTCCTGGTCAAACAGTAGAGGGTTGCACAACGTGATCTGACAGCCAAGATGGTACACATGACAGATTCCATCTCTGGCAAAACACAAAGAGACAACTGAGGAGAAGCACTGGAATACTCTGACTGTTAATAGGAATTATTAAATGAATAATAAACAAAGTACAATTCCTTCCTGGGAAAACAATATTATAATATGCATGTACTGTAATCACCAGTGCATACAGTGTCCATAGTCTACAAACACAGAGCCTCAAATGAATGTAAACAATATAAACGGTAGGTTTCATATGAATTTGTACTCCATAATAGCAGACTATCTGAGCCAGTATTAGTACCGCCAGTCATGCAGAACTGCTCACAGGGCCCACAAGGCAATCTGAGCCAGGAAAACAACTGTGTACATCAGCAGAAAAGATCATGCCAGCACTGGTGCAGTAATTAGCGACGTCCCCCCAGAGCAAGAAAGTTCCAGGAACTTTGTGTGAGGAGACTCTGTCTCCTGTGTGTGTGCGTGTGTGTGGGCTTCTCCCACTCCTTTGATTTCCAACCCCATTTCAAACACGTGCACACAGGGTTAATTGGTTGCCTTTAACTACGCAATGCTCCACAAGAACCTATATTTAATTAAAATCATATCCTCTTCCCTTCTCCTAAATCCAAACACTGTGAAAGTATTTAAGAGAAGCGCAAGTAAAAAAAAAAATACTGTAAGGTTACCAAGAACAGAAGAGGAAGCTCCCTTGACAGATATTTACTGCGTTGGCGATATAATGCCACTCATAACACATACACACACAAACACATTGCTAGAGGCTTCACAAGGTAATGAGCCTGGAGACCTTCAGTGCGGTTCTACTGACCCTGATACTTCCAGGAGTGATCTGAAGGAAATGCAGAGTGATGGCTTGTGAGAGAAAGAGAGGGGCGGCCAGAGGAAAAGCATAGAAACATGTCTGCCTCTGATAACAGTGGAACTGACAACTGATTCACATCTCACTTCCTATAAAGACCACTGATGCCCCAGCAGAACATGAATAAACACACTGTTCAGGAAATGGAAGTCTCTACGTGATTAGCCATAATTAAAAGGCCTGGGTCTGGGTTTTTTCTTACTATTGTTGTAAGACATTATTCTAATTTGTAACTGCGTTAACAGGCTTAACCTTTATTGTGTTTACACTGCCCTCTTCTGATGAAATTTAAGAGTGCGGAACCTGCTTTTTTGTCTTCTTTTAATACTTAAAAATGTCAAATCTGGGTTTTTGCTGCACCTTTCTAGTCATTGGCTCTCTTTCTACCCCCTACAGAGGCTCTCTAAATGATGATCTCTGATACAGTTATTACTTTTGTAATCCCTTTACTTTAGAGCGTAATCTCTCCATCTTTGGTTGCGTTTGCTCTGTGGCAAAGTACAGAATGTAAAAAATGGAAAAGAACGCTGACAAACAAATTGTTCTTGATACACAAAATAACTAAATTATTTACAAATTAGAATATAAATCAGCAGAAAAGCGGCTATTGTAGAATACCAGGCCGTCGTTGCAGTGCTTGTCCACTAGATGGCACTAATACTCTGGAATGACTAGAAAAACGCTACATAGACATTGGGAGGACATGGAAGCGTCACATAGAAACCCCAAGCTGGAGTCAAATCCCGACGAAACAAAAACTCTCTTCACAAAAAGAATGACTGCTACTTACTGCTGTAAAAATGATTTCACATATGGCTTTATTGCCACTCACCATTCAGGATCAACTGGTGTGATGTCAATCCGGGGAGGGGCTCCAAAGGGCAAGGACGTTGGCCTGGCAATGACTTCATCGTCAGGTGTCCGTGACCTCTCACCCTGACGCCATGACAGCGGGGGGAGCTGCAGGTTGCCTGAGAAACGTCGCCTGCCGCGGCGCAAGTCGACTCCCAGCGTGCAGGACGGAGACGTGAAAGACTCACTGAGGGAGCAGTCAGAGGACTCTCTGTTGTCCTGAGAAGAGACAGATTTGGGATTAACTCAATCAGAAATTAAATGCATTTTCATCAACATAGTTAAATCTGAATCTTGATACGATGTTGGCAAACAACAGAAAAATCATCTCTTCCCGGTCTCGCCCTTCTGTTTCTTCTTTTAAAAAATTTACACTTTCTTTCCACTTCATTTTCTACTTTCATTTATCTTGTTAGCGTGTGTCATGGGTGACCAGAGCTGAGCGTAGTGCTTAAATTACAATGTTTATCTAACTGACAGTTAATCCTAGAGCCATGATAAATACTGAGAGTTTCTGTTTCTTCATCAGCTCATCACAGTTTTTAAAGCTTGGCAGATTTCTGAGACTCAAGTGTGTCTCCTGCCACAATCGACATGCTTGACAGAATCCTCTTGATTTTTTTTTTTTTTTTTTTTTCAGTAAGGCCTTTTGGATGTAGTTGGCAATTCGTAAAAATAAAAGAGTACCAGAGAACTGACCTTTTTAATACAGGATTCCAGGTCAAAGCACAAGATGACATCAAAGACTGATGGGCAGAAGACAAAAACTCAGTTTCTCTGTTTGTTTCACTTTACTGGCGTTACAGGTTGCTGTTCAACCATTCTAGTGTCTTCATCTCATCATTTACATTCATATCTCAAAGCTCGTGCTCTAATAAGCTCTGTAGATAATAGTCCTGTAGATGAGCCCTCTGTTCTTATTGTTTTGCTGATGTTCATCCGTCCATGCACCGCAATAATGAACGTGGGCATCAACCATATCAAGTCTGCGCTGTAATTGTTTGGGTTTTTTTTTTTTTAATCTTGGTAGGTTTCATTATGTGTGAACGATTTTACACTTGGTGAGCTGGATTTGTGATGAATCTGTGTTGGTGATTATCATCCTATCAGGGCGTCAGCCCACAATTACCACCCAAGGGGGCTTTTAGCACTTTTAACATTTTATCAAACTCCTTCAAATAATAAAGAATCTTATGTATTATCATTATTATTTGAGATTTATTTTTTAAAAAAAACTCTTAAATGTATTTGCATTCTATCAATATAATGCACAGCAAAAGAAAACACTGTACACCTTTAAGACAGAAGACTTGAAATAAACCTTTCTCTAACTGACATGCTAGTTTTATTTTTGCACTGACATTTTCAACAGCTGTCCCATGACGCTGTGTGGACGCGTCTGTCAAGAGGACGTCAACACAGAAAACTTCAGTGCGTCCATGATTTTCACATTAAAGAAGAATTCCTAAGTACAGGGCTGTCGTGGAAAGACTGAACTTGGCGGACGCCTCCATACAGAACTTAATCACCCATTCATCCTGCAGCACTGAAGCTGACACTAACAGCATCTTTATTGGTTTTTTCCAGTCTCAAAGCATCTAAATTAACCCAAACTCATCATTATCAGCCTGCTCGAGCAAAATCTCTCTTAAATCTTTATTTTCAGGACATAAACAGCAGAGAGAGAACGACAGCGCATCAGATCAGACATATGAGAGTGAAAACAGCCATGAAGCTCAACGCTGAGAGGTAATCATACCTCAGATCAGATAAGACCCTCAGAAACAATCGAGCAGGGACAGAGAAGACAGCTCAGTGTTGTTGTAACCATCCAGCGCTTTTATTTTTGTGTTCAACTTTCTAAGCCGTCTTCCTGAAGGCACAATGTTGCACATTTCCTGGATTTTTCATCATGTTTTCTCAAATTCTGAGAACTAGTTTAACCATGACAGCATCTTTGACTCAGTTCAGTCCATGAATGTTTTTCTTCTTTTTCCATGAACAGATCAGCTCCATTAGCTCATTTACAGCACAGCCCCCTGATTTCTGCCTTCTGGGACCAAAACACCTGTAGCACAAACACTGCGACCAGCTCATTAGGACACGGTAGCGTTGGCAGACCTCACACACACACACACACACACACACACACACACACACACACACACACACACACACACACACACACACACACACACACACACACACACACGCACGCACACAGAGCAGGCGGGTCATTCTGTTGCTACACAGAGATAATAACATACCTCCTCCTAATTTATACCTGGACAAATTTAATTGTTTCTTTTTTTTCCAAAGTTAAGGAATAATGAAAAGCTAAATACTAAAATGTTACCCTCTGAGGATCACACAACTGCAAGGTATTTGCCTTTTAAAATGATCTTATTGATCACCCTAATTTCTAATCTTCTAATAAGGACATGTTTGTTTGCGTGACAGCCCTCGCACTGAATCTCAGTGGAAATGTTATTTCCATTTGTCGCCCTTGACTACCAACGTCCTTTTCCCTCGACATTTGTGCCATTTAGACACGAAGGCAACAAATCAATGGGGAGGAAATGAAGAGATAATGAAGAGATGATGTGGAAAAAACAACACCTGATTCTCATCAGTTACTGAGGAGGAGGAGTAGAAGAGGAGAGGGAAGCTGAAAGAGCTGCTGGTGCAGCGCCGAAGTGACCGAGTGAGTGAGAAACTAACAGTTACCGAGGAGGAAAAATGCAGTTGCTGAGGGAAACAGGGACGTATATGAGCGTGCTGGGTGAGCAGCCGAAGGAGACGGATTCGTGCTGCATGAAACAAGACACGTTCATCCGGAGCTGAACGCGGCAGCACACGCATGTGCACAGGCCTCATGTGAACAGCACAGATTACTTTCCTCCAGTTCATTCATATCTGAGCACATAACTGTCAGGAATTGGTTGTTAAAACTGCTCATCAAAACAAAGAATTTTATTTCTGCTCCTAGCATTTGTTTGCATGTTGCTGATAAAGCTTGGACGAGTACACACGGACAATGCAACTAGAAAACAGCACGATAAGACCTACGTTTTATGTTTGATTAAGTTAGGAGGGGCTTATTTATTTCCTGAAGCCTACCACCAGGGGGTAGTCAAGGTAGTATAAACATACAGGATTAAATAAATATTGTTAATTTCTACCTACATTCTAAAAATTGATAAAGACCGTGTGGGAAAATAAGGTTAAATGAAAGTAATAACCTCGGACATTGATAACAAATGCATTTCTGCATGTTCTGTCTGCTCTGGCCTACGGAAATGAGCATTCATACATGCACAAACATGCAAAGCTAGATGTTAATGGGGTATTTAAGCACGCTTACTCACAGCAGAGATGCACATCCATGCAGAGACGATTGGACCAAAGGGATGTGCATGAGAATCAGGTCATTAGGTCTGTGGGCCACAGAAAGGTTTTAATCTGTCCACACTGCAGCAACCCACAGTCCAATAAAGGCGAGGATTTGATCTCTGTTCAACCGCCATCGCCACAGAGCCACGAGCACACTCAGGCTGATGAAACGCACATTTGAATTCTTGGCTTTTTTATGTAATGCAATGCACTGAGGAGCTGTGTGCTTCTTAATAACAAGACAGTGTTTAAGCGATCTGCTCCAAAAGAGAGTAAATCACATCTGACATTGATGATCTCAAAAAGGCACAAAGCTCAAGTAACAGCCAAAACACAGATTTGAATAAGATCTGCACTAATTCGGCCATAAGCCACCTAAGCCTGACAAAACACAGGCATCTTCATTTTAAGGTTCAGCTCCAGAGAAAGTAAAACAAAATCCACACAGAGTGTAAAAAAAAAACATTTAAAAAATTCAAATGAAGTAAGAAGAGCGATGCCTTCACACCCACTCTTTGAGCAGCGCTACTAAAACACCCACAGCCTCAGGACTGTTTCTGCAGAGACACAGGATGGCAAATTAAAGCTGAAGACACCTGACCTCAGCCCGTCTCCCACAACTCTGCTCCAATTACGCTGCAGAGATGGAGGGTAGTGAGTTCAGCTCCATTTGTAGCCTTCAGTCATCAATTGTGTCAACATTCAGCTTTAAATACTTGTTTTGCTCCACGTGTTGTGTTCACTGTTGCCAGGATCCAAAGCAGCAGATCCAGACTTACTGCCAAAAAGTAAATGCCAGATTTTTCTTTTCACAATACTCCTTAAATTAAAGCTAAAATATACATGTGTCAGCCTTGGTCAGGCTGAAAAAGTGTTGCAAAGCCACATTTTCACCGCATTGATCCTGACAAATCCCCAAGACCAGTCTAACTCTGCTTAACTGAACCTGGAGACACTGTCCTGCTGGAGGAACTACACCATTTCAAATATTTAAGCCCAGAGATACACCTGCACAAAGGTGAAATAAATACAAATGTGTGTCATCCTCTTCCACCTCAGATCTGTAATGCCCCTGCTGTGGTGCAGCTATTGAATCTTTATTAAACTTCTAAGTTTCAGAATCATGAGTGGGGTCTCACTTTGGTCTAATGCACGAGTAATATAAGAACGTTTCTGCGTGAAAGCTCTCCCAGGAAGGTAAGGAAGGTTTTATCTGTGAAGGTAAGTGGAGCAGGATGACTTACATTGTTGGGAGACACTGTGAGAACGCTCCTGCTCTTCCTCATTTTTCCTTCTTCTCCCACTGTCCAATCAGGGCTGATACACACATCCACACCTGCAGAGCATGAAAACACAATTCAGTCTGAAGAAGTTTGGCTGATTCTTTTTGTGGTACAAATACAGAAATATTGGAGGCGATAACATTGTTGAGCTAATCATGTCGAACACAGTTCAGGAGAACAGTTCTGCTTCCTTTAGGTGTGATATAAGTGTGTGTGTTTGTGTGTGTGTTGGGATGGAGGGAATACATGAGATCAGGCTACTCTCTGGGCCCTTCAGCTGGGCCCAAAATGGCTGCACACAATAATCTTTGCCACTATGAGGACGATCTGACACCCACACTGCTTGAATAATTCATGCCCTTGATTCCGTCTGAGCGTGGTTGCTCAACCCAGGTGTAGTCCCAGCCATGTGTGAACATCACACATTTGGCAACAGTAACACCCACGTTCCAGGGCTGCATCAGTTTCTTTGTCTTTTACAGTTGTTATTGTCACACTCGGTATCATGTCACACACATTATGTAGATTCAATCAAAGTTTCCCTTCGCAGATCTTTATCATCAAAAAACCACATCAGTAGAGAATAATAGCTGGAACTCTCAGCCAGATCCCTGGAGAGCACTTTGGGGAATTTAAATTCAAAAGAAGCACAGGGAGACATTGTCAAGATGATGTCGTGCCAAAACCTAACGAGCTGCTCTGTCACATCTCATCTGGACCTCTCACACACTCACTTTCACACGTCACTGAAGATCCGCGTTGCGGCCTGACGGAGCTGAACTAACAAGCACTGCCGTGCACGTCTGTCCTGTCTGAGCGCTGCGGCGGGACGCCGGTACAGAGGCGTTCACACAACTTCTGCCTGCTACCTGATATTAGCATAAAAAGGGCTGCAACAAGAAAACAATGCTTGCACTGTTGAAGGCTTACATCTAAATTTTGATCCAGTTTATCCAGTTTTACAGAAGTGCTTGGAGTTCCTGAGGTTATGCAATCTCTGCAACGGAAATAAACGCTTCCTCTTCTTGTAATTTTTACACCACTTTCAGATCAAAACAATAATCTCTTTATTTCACATGCGTCTACATGTGATCAACACGCACACATACACACAAGCACACACACTAAAGCAGATTAATAATATTCTTAGAATTAAGTATTCAGAATTTTCAGTAGACTGCACTAATGAAAATTGTGACATTAGTAGATTCCCAGAATAGTCTCACAAAAGCCTTAATACACAGCCTAATCCCCTAAAGATTCCCCATCGTGTCATGAAATATTCTGCAGCCTGTAAGACACTGGGTTCTGTAGGAAAACATCCACTTTAAAAAAAATACAAAAAAAAACCCCCACGAAATATGTTTTTAAAATTCAGCAGCATGGATTTTTTTTGTATTGCATTTTTTTGTGTGTTTGATCCGACCACATTACTGCCCGACCACAGACGCCAAAAAAAAACAAAGATGGAAGATGAAGCTACAGAAGGGAAGCTAATATCATACAAACATTCGCTGAGTGCAACCACAGAGTTAAATCACTGTCATTTTTCACAAATCTAACGTCTTGATCAGCTTTTCTGTCACTGTGAAAAGGAGAAGCGGGTTGACAGACACTTAATGCTTGCAATCTGCCTTTCTACCACTACATGCTGATAAAACACACGCACAGATCCGTTAACATTTGCACATCAGGAGAACACGTAACATATTTAAATTAAATAAACATGTCTTTACTCATCTGTCAAAGTGCAGAGATTTTCATCTTAGTCCCGTCAGAAATTGTGACATTTAAAGGTGCTTTATGACAAAGATATTTGCGAATCGGTTCCTGGATTCTGCAGTCTGTGGCCCCTGAAACCCTCCCACACAAGAATAGCAATTAAAAGGATGTGGAAATAGCTTCATTGCTCACACATTTACAGAAACATGTGTTTTGCAGAAGATATATTAACTACTGCAGTGGCAGTGCTACACATTGAGGTTGTCATCATGGTTACAGTTTTTTCACGGTACCAGCATCTTTTTTTCTATAAAAGCAATGAACTCAGTAGAACAGAGCTCAGGGGCTTTTCGTGTGAAAATGAACGTTTTCTGATATGAAAACCTATTTGCTGCTGAAAACGCAAGAGCATTTCCATTAAATTCTGGCTTGGAAATTAAAAAACTGCCTGTTATTTGGTGCTGGAGGGAACGCTATCCTCCTAAACAAGGGCTGGTGTGAGGGAAGACTGCGCGTAAGCATCAACAGCAGGACATGAGAGGAATGAGAGAGCCAGACACCAAAGCTTTACATCAGAGACAGGAAAATTAAGAATTACACCCTGGCAGAGGTGTGGAAGGTGCCGCCCCAATATTTGCAAGCTCTGATTAACGGAGGTGATGATCTGGAGTCACAGATCGAAATTGCCTTTTTTAACGGCAACACTGGAAGCAAATTGGAACATTTTGAAGTGAACTCCAGCTGAGTTCCACTTTCCGTGTCCTTCAATTTGATTCAGAACTCATTTTTTTCATACCTTGTGGCCTTAATGCATCCAGCCTGATTTACCATGTAAAACCCCCAGTCTTTCCTGGTTTAAGATTGACTTTTTACCCAGAAAAGCATCCACAATTTGTAGAAACAAATGGATGAGAGTGAGCACCGATGGCCAAGTTGTTCTTCAAAATTGGGTTTGGTCAGGCATACTGTTGGCACACTGCTGTCAATTGCATAATTGCTCGATAAAAAGCTGGCCTGAAGTCAGCAGCGCAGTGTTCCGCTGTTATTTTAAGAACACATCATAAAGACCAGCATGGTGGAGAGTGCCGCAGACCACAGTCCTGATCGTTTTCATCATTGAAAACATTTGTTTTAAGTGGCAAATGTTCCTCAGCGTGAGATTCTTCAGTTGAGGCCGAATTCAAGCTGATCCAAGCATGGATCCATGAAGATGCTGAAATAAATGAACTGTCCCATGTCACGATGAACTCTGAGCTCATCTCCTTCTGGGAGTAACATCCTTCTTTTCACCAAATCAGAGGAGAGAAACCCTTCAGCTCTTAACTGAAGAACTGGCTGAAAAACTAAACAATTCCTTTGCTCGAGCTGGCAGTTTGGGGTTTGGAATGTGGATATTTATAATCCGTATAACAGAAATCACCTGATCTTTGATGAATTAGCCCGAGTTCTCCCTGCACACACCTGCTTTCGGGTTTGATCATTTCGAGCACTTTTTGAAAGCAGAAGATTTTGCAACTAAGTGCTTCACTGCTTTAGTCCAGCGACATTTTCACCCACGTGATGCTCTCGTGCAAGCCCACAGGTGGGTTCTTTTCATCATTCCAGTACAAAAGAACAATAACCAGACACGAGTTGCTGCTGCCGCTGCTGAGCAGACTGGTTATTTGACCCAGAATCCACTGGTGTGGCTTCTGAAGATGGCAAACACAAAACACCTGCGTCACTGTCAATGAGTGCCGAACGATGAATTGGTTGCATGACATTTATCGGGCACGTAAACAGTAGAAGTCTGCACGTGCACAGTTTGGGACCTCCAAAATTACTGGCTAAGTGCTTCGATCTGCACTTCTGTTCTCCAGATTCCAGTCAGAAGATGTTTCACCTCTCATCCAAAGATGTTTCCTCAGTTCTAAAGAAAATGGTGAGGAGTCACAGGTTTAACCTCTGGATGATTGAGAATTCACACCAACACACACACACACACACACACACACACACACACACACACACACACACACACACACACACACACACACACACACTCTGGCGGGGGATGTGTGTTTGCTCTGCTGCAGCCTCAGATAGATAGATAGATAGATAGATAGATAGATAGATAGATAGATAGATAGATAGATAGATAGATAGATAGATAGATCACCTTGTAAACTTATACAAAAAAGAAAGAATAAAGATTTGCTGGCATACCAACGCATCCACCTGGTTTTTCCAGTTCTGTGGCTGAGGAAAGCACATGATTGGGGGGGGGGGGGATCTGCCAAGAACATTTTAAAAAGGCAAAAACAAATATGGCATTGTTGTCCGTCACGAGAAAAGAACCAGATCTATCCTTGGAATGACAAAAACTGGCTCGGACAACGACATTGTTCAAACGGAGCCTTTTCTGGGTCTAATCTGAGGTCAAAAATGAGCTCTGCCACCAGTGCACAGAAACTATTTATACCAGCACTGAAACGGCAAAGTGACAGGAGCGGCTGCATATCAGACTGGGTCTGGAGGGAAGGACGGTGGGGAGAACCATGTTTAATAAGACATGAATATCAGGTTTGAAAGGAGAGCACGGGAGGTGGGGAATGGAGGGCTGAGCTAATGTCAGCGAGCTTTGATTTTTTATTTATTTATTTTTTTCATGCCTAAAACTGGCCAAACATCACGAAAGCACTGAGGTCGTGTGTTTTACTGAACAGAAGAATGGAGAGTTCGTGAAGGACATGGTTGAACTTCACCTGGCGGGGTGCTGCGATGAGCCTTCAGGGCAGCATGTCTGCGTCACAGACGGTGTTTCAGGGAGCTAGCGGCGGGTCAGCTGGTTCAACCGGGAACTGGACTGTTGCAGGTTGAGCCTGGACCTCATCAAACAGTCGCCTCCGGTGTGGAGTCCGACTCCGAGGGCGAGTCCTATTTTCCCCGGAGTGACTGCCCTGCAAATGCAATGTCTCGGTCACCATCTACACACCGAAAACACACAAATGAAGCGGGGATGACGGCAGGGTGGGGGCTCTACCTTTCAAAAAAATCAATATGGAATGAAAGCTCTGCAGACTGGCAGCTGAGATGAGGTCCAGCACTGTCTGCCGAGCAATATTCATTCTGGCTGAATCATTATTCTGTGGAGGCTATCTGGTTGTACACACAAACACACACACACACACACACACACACACACACACACACACACACAGAGCTGCATTAAAATCTATGATTACTGTAATGAATATTCAAATGCTTCATATGTATGCACAGCACACTACACCACCAACAACCCCACACACTTTGCTGACAGAATGGTGCTCACTGACAGCGTGGAAGTGGGTCAAGTAAAGCATTCCAGCCCTTCTGTCTGATCGCTTAAATACTTTGCAATTGTGTGAAATTCTGCATGTGAATCATGCAGTTCTTCATGTGACGTGCATTAGCGCCTCTCCTCTTAGAGGGCTGCGCGTGGATCAATAGGTTTCCACACTTGCAGAGCGAGAGCCAACAGATCGATGGAGGCCAGTTTCGGATGGGATGACTGGTGACACAGGGATGCCGGCCAGGGAAGGGATGATCCTGCGGGGTGCGTTTATTCCGAGCCACACCGAAGCTGGGCTGAGATCAAACCCTAGTGTAACCCGGACCATCAGCTGCGTTTAGAGCGCCCTGCTGGTTTGGGGCCGTCGCTCCTGGGTGTCCCCGGCGTGACTCACCGGCCCACGAGGGGATTCCCTTTGTAGCTGCGCTTCCACTCATGATCTGTCAGAACACGGAGCTCTGACTTCAACAGTGACATCCAAACCAACACTGGAGCAGATGAATGCAACCGAATCAACTCATATAAATAAGGTCAACGGTGTCAGACGGCAGCATCCGGGCGGTCAGTGTGTCTTCTACTGTAAATAACTTCCTTCCTCACTGTCCTCAGGCAGCTGTGGGTGACATTTACATACTGACATTTATTGTACTGCTGATGCAAATTTTAACATTTAATTCTAATAAACTGCATTTAGGCTGATCAGAGAAGGTGCTACTAAAAAGTAGCCCTGCATCTATACCACCTCATTTCTGATCTGCCTGCTGACCTCAAAACACACATTTGGATCAGCTGTGTAGTTTTTGTGGGGGGCTGGACTCAATCTATCAGAGCCAAAACGTCTTCATCTCCAAAATCCAATTTCATTCCGTGCTCTCTTCATGAATGCATCCCTACATCAATCACGATCGTCGGCTGAATTCAATCCCAAAGTCAGTGGGATTCGAGCCTTGAGTCACAGCTTACCTTCTCCGGCTCCTCCACACGTGGGGGACAAAGGGAACCCCGACGCCTGTGTTTGTTTCAGGGCTGTGGGGAGACACACTGAGCGACTCTCTCCGCATAAAAATGGGTTTTTATTCCGTGTCCGTGATTAATTCGCCACCGCTGGGACATTTACTCCACAGCAGCCGGGGATGAGCAGTAATCCCGACTCCTGTTCAGCTTTTGTTTGTTTTCTCCTCTGATCTTTGGTCCACTTTTTTTCTTTTTTCTTTTTTCTTTTTTTTAAATCCCCGACGTTAAAGAACGGGCTTGACACCAAACAGCTCTCCCGTTTCCTGCAGTTCTCTTGCCGCTTCAGTGTCACGGAGAGCCGCGGTCATGTGCGCTTCCGCCGATGAAACGCTTGAGAAAGTCGGTGTTTCCCTCCGACCATCCTTCAATCCTGCCCCCCCGCCCCCCATCCCTCCTCTTCATCCCTCCTCTTCATCCCTCCCTCCCTGCAGACGACGCGTGTGGACCAATTGAGATGCAGAGCCGATGAGAGACCCCCAGTCTGCTGTGGGACCACAAGAGACTAGTCTGAACAGAAGAAAAAACAATATGGTTGACATAACATAAATGTAGACAAATCAGAGTAGCACTGTGCTTATATATGATAAGATAGTAAAATGCTATTAAAAGGAAATTCTATAAAAGGCTATTAAAAAGGTAGATTGGTGTAGTCCTGACTAGTCTGCATGTGTGGTAATACTCTATATTTTGATGTATTTATTTAGAGTGAGCACCAAAATTTTCTTGGGCATGGTTGTATAGGAAATAATACAAGCGTAAAAGACCCTGCTGCTGCTGACCTGTTTCCTGTTTTATTCTGAAGGTTTATCACTCATGTGTCGTCTTTCACTTTACACATCTGGTCTTTGTTTATTTCCTTCCGCTTTGATTGATTTGGCCAATCCTGGTAAAGTTCATATTTCTTCTTTGGTCATATGAAGAGAAAAATTGATATATCTGGTAAAACATTAAGCAGCTTTTAGTCTGAATTAAATACATTAATCATTTGTAATTAAATAAACCCCCCTAAGATGATAAGCCATCCCAGGAGACGCTGGTGGGAATGAGCTGATGAATGAACTTTGCATCATAAACGCGTGTTTATGAGCTCCTGGATAATCTAAATATACCTCCAACATGGCTGAGGCAGAAAACTAACAAAAAAAGAAAAATTACTTCCATAATTTCCGTAGCAGTGTGACATTTTGTGCACACGGGTGCAAATTATTGTTATTGTGAGTTAATAATGTGAGTCGATTCTCTCTCTCTCTTCCTGTTGTGTAAAAATAGACATCTTATTAGTTTCCAGTGACATCAGATCAGTGAATTCCCACCATTATTTTTTAAGATTTACAGCAGCAGAGGAGATTTTTAAGCCTCAGTGAGTAATTTGTCTTTAAAGAATGAGCTGCTCCCCTCAACCAGCAGGAGAATAATGTGGAAAAACGGGAAATATTGCTCTCTTCTGAATTCATATATTCTGATTTAGGTATTCTTCTGTGCTTGATGTAATA
>BJFM01001063.1:247114-261009 GCA_016586285.1 Arothron firmamentum
CCCCCCCCCCCCCCCCCCCCCTAAAAAACCTAAAAAAACCAAGCCTGGCGTGCAGCAGTAGCTGACGCCTCCCAGTTATGGGACTTTCATGGAAATGTGAACAGGCCCAATGATGCTTTTTCCAGTGAAACAAAAAACAACCGCCTGTGGAGTAAACCTGAGAACGATGAGATGACAGGATACCAGAGTTTGTTTTGATCCAGCTAAAGGGCGTCGGGATGATGAGGAAGGAGCTTATATAATGTGTGTGTGTTTGTGTGCGTGTGTTGTATTAAACAGCGCGATGCAGCATCACACTATGAGAGAAATGTTGGAGGGGATGAAGAGGGAGATTAGGAAAACACAGAGCAGTCAGAGGGGTTTGGCAGGGGTGTCGGGGGGGCGGGGGGTGACTGTGGGTTGTTATTCTAAAACACACAGTAAATGTCACTCACTGGGATGAAAAACCAGTTCTGACATGAACCAGCAGCAAGAGGAGGGTGAAGAGGTGGGGAAGGAAACGGCTGTTTGTGGGGGGAAACGGTACATGTTTCCTGCATCTTTGAAGGCTCATCTAAAGAGCTGAAGTGAGATTTATTGTGTGCGTTTATCACCGTCTATATGACATCCACTGTGCATTTGCTCTGTGGTTTTCCATAACAAAATAACATTTCAGGGCAGGGAACAAAACTGCCGGCACATAAACCAGCGGAGATGGTGTGAGAAAAGCTATTACAGGAATGAGATTCAGTCTAAATTCTGCAGTAATAAACTCAAATGGGATTAAATACATAAAGGAACTCATTAGGGGTAATAAGTTAATCTTACTGAGAGGTTTTCCTTTAAAACAGCTGCTATGAACTGAGTAGAAATACTGCTATTATACAGTCAGTGTATTTTCCATCAGATTGAAAATACCATAAATACAAAGTTGTACAGTTCTGTCCAGGGTGTTTATTAAGTTTTATCTTATGAGAATGGCTTCACTGGGTTTCCTGCTGTGGGAGCAGTTCTGAAAAGTTTGTTTCTGATTCCCACAGACGTTTCATACCTGGATATTCTTGAACAAAAACAACAGACAGGCAGCAGGTTTTTGTTCCTGGTCGTCACATCATTACTTCTGCTGCGTGATGAAACTGAGCTTGACAGCATCTGTGCAGAGATGAGTCACATTTGGTGGAAGATGATGCACCATTACTGCACAGAGTCCAGGCTTAATGCCATCATATTGGTTAAAATTGAATCAGCTATGTTTAACCAGTGTGATAGGCATTATCGCTGCTCCAGCTGGTGAGAAACACACATGGCAGCACTGATGCAACCTCTCTTCGCCATGACAACTAAGTATTAGATGAATCACTTTGATACAGTGCTGCTGCTGGAGCTTTACCTCCACTGTATGAATCTGGTTTTTGTGTTAAAATCCAGTCCAGTGTTAACCAAAGAGTAATTGGGAAATTAAAGCTCTTTATTTTTCTACATTTCCTCGAACAGCTACACTGAGAGCTGAGGCCAAAGAATCAAGTGCAGGAGAAGTAAATTGTCACATTTATTCTGGTATATAACCAAACACAACAGCTCTGTGTGATGTTAACCATCATATTAAAAGAAAAATACCCCTCAGCCTGGAGGCAGAAGTGAAACCAAGCAGCAATGTCAGAATACTGAAATCTTCAGAACAGTCACGTTTGATCAAACTTCAGGTACAAACAGGATAAATGCTATCATACGGTCTCCCCCTAGTGGTCACATATATTCATGCAACTGTTTCAGGTCAATACATTCTTGTCTTGTTTTTTTAAATGCTTATTTAACTAGGATACAAAGTATTTTACTGTATATTCTGCTAGATTTTATTTAACTATGTAAATGTAACTTTCTATGAATATGGCAGTTGTAAAGGATTTTGGAAATGTGTTGCTCTCATAAATATTCACAATGAAAACCAACAGATTAGCCTTTTAATAATAACAATAATAATAAAAACAGAACGGGAACAATTGTGGGTTTCAGCCAAGGCCAGTAGGTACAGTAATAGGCCCGCAAAATTAGAATACAATCTTTAAATATACATATGCATGTGAGTATAACAACCAAAAAGAGGATGGACAGAAGATTAAAAATCAAAACTGAGGTGACTCCATGACTATCAGTACCCCTGCTAACATGTTCTTCATTGTGGTGAAGGTAACAACACAACCTCTACAGCTGAACGTGAATTTTGCTGTCCAACATTAATAACTCTTTGTAGTTTAAATAAACTGCTTGTGCAAAAAAAAAAAAAAAAAAAAAAAAAAAAAAAGTGATCACAGCAAAACAAAGAATGAATTTAGCGAGAAGTGTTTTGGAAGAAATGTGTCAAAACCTGACATTTTAGGCAAAAGACTGCAGAATGATGTCCCTGACTTGAACTGTGAAATGTGCCATTAGCCTGTTTGGTGACAGTTTTCCAGCTAGTCCACTGAAACGTACCGTCCCCGGTATGTACGATGCATATGACTGTGAGAATGAGACTGCTGCAGAGTCCACTATAAAGGCAACAGCTAAAAACATGTCAGTTTAAAATGGCCATACTGGAATTAAGGCCACTCACACTGGGAATCAAAGGTCCGTCCCATCGGTCCAGGCTGGAACGACGCCTGCGTGCAAGAATCCAAACCAACACTGCTCTGTGTCCTTTGGTCATCTGGATGAAATCTGGAACATTGAAGTCAGTCTGTGTGGGTCCAGCATCTGTTGTGGGTCAGTAGAGGGCCACATCAGTAGTTCTTAATGGAAATCCGCCTTGCAACAGTTCCGTCTGAGCTTGTCAGCAGGGCAGCTGAAGAGTCACTCTTCTGCCTGCCGGACAACTGCACCGCACTTCCTGGAATACAAAAAAGCTTACGCAACCGTTCTTCAGTCAAACAGGCCATCTGACGGGGAGTCAATCAATCGCTGAGGCGATAGTCACACAGCTCCTTATAGATTCTCTTGCGAATGCCCGGCATGTCCTCCTGACTGAAGTGCAGGGGCTGCTTCATGGAGAGACAGCGGCAGTACTGTGAGCACGAGACAGACAGATAAAACAGTAAGTAATCCACCTGCACAGAGAGGCCGACAGGCTGAAAGTAGACGGCGAGCAGACGCTCTCTGGCGTCTTTAGAGAGGATTGAGGGGAGGAGGAATGAAGGATGAGAGAGAAAGATGAAAAGACCTGAAGGAGAAGGGAGAGAAGAAGAATCTGTTACCTCGAGAACAAAAACCCCGCAGTCGCTGTCGTTCTTCTGATGAGGAATGCCCTGTGGAGACAAAATGTCCCAATTATGTGGAGCAAAGCAAACAAAATCAACATTTACATGTAGGGAGGAGAATCTAACTGTTCTGACCCAAAACATGGAACAAGTCATGAGACACAGGTCAGAAAGGTCAAAGGCATCTGGTCAGAGAGCAACAAATACAGCTGCTGGAGCTGCAGTTCCAGCACTCTTGTCCAGACCATACTGGTTTGGATGGCCAAACCAGTATAACAGCAGAGATACATCAGAGCATCGTCACAGGACTACTCTGTGAGAAGGCTGGACACTGATGATTTTAAATAAATCATGATTAGAGTTGTTATGCTGACCCTGCAGCAGGGATGAGGCGAAAAAGAATACTAATGAGCACTTTTGCTATAATGATTGAATACATTTGCTTGTTGTATGAAGGGCTACCTTAATTATGTTAATCTTCCATCCTTTCTGGAAAGATGTCTGTTCTTTCTCTTTTGCTTCAGACAGAAGGTACTTCATAATATTCTGAAGGTAAAGGACAGGTGACATTAACAGGAATGTGAAAACCATTGTTCCAACGTGAAAAACAAACATCTCAGTGCACTACAAGCGTAACACTCCAATCTAACCTCAGTGACACTCACATCAGTAGTGTGTCTGAAGACAATGCCTTGGCTGTCATAGTAGCTGATGGTTTTGGTTTCCATAGTGACCGTAATGAGAGACCAGTGGATTTCTAAGTGAATGGGAAATAGTAAGAGCGTCTTGGAGAACAAGTCCACCTGGAAAAAATCCCCAAAGTTTACTCAGATACAAATTAGATTAAGGTGTTTGAAATGCTTCAAGAGTCTTCGCTTAGAGTAACTTTAATGTTTAGACATCTAGGACTTCCTGCAGCAGCTGCTGCTCTCAAACCACAACTCATTACTGTGACATATCCACACAGTAGGAGTTTTATTTCCTCCTTACTTTTTTCGTCCATCTCTTCACACCATCATAACCCTTAGCAACCAGCTGCTTGTGGAAAAAGCTGTTGAAAAAATGAACCTGAGAATAATAAAAGAATCATCAATCACAAGGTCAATGTGTCAGTCTAAACTGAGATTAACAGAGAAAAAAAAAACACACCCTTATTTACCTTGTGTTGTGTTTTCTCCATGATCAGTTCCCCATACATGTTAATAATCTGACAGGCAAAGAGGAAAGTTCCAACATAAGAGCGCTCCATTTAGTTCCATTATTGTAGAAATTAACTTCCTTATCAGTGAAATAATCTTTTCTGTGACTGCCCATCTTCTTCTACCCTCTGTACCTGATCGTTTATCCAATTCTGTTCCTCCAGAGTGCCGAGGTCCTCCAGGCTCAGGCTGTGTTTGTTATACATCACCATGAACCCTGTGATAGGAGCAGAGGCCAGCCCTGCCCTGTATCGATCAATCTCTCTTTTGAGATCCACGCTCCTGCAACAAAAACATGGAGAGGAGGCATGCAGGCCCTTTAAAGATATGACAGCAGAAAGTTTGAAATTTTACAAATGTATGTCCAGAACTTCCCAGAACAGATTCGGAGAAAGGTCTCAAAGAACGGAGTGGAGATTTTTGTATGATGGAATCAGGCATAGTCGTTTGATTTACAGCGGAAAGGTTATTGTGCTGAAATCTGCTCTCAGCCAACGGCTGATGTCATACAACACAGATTTAAAGCACCAACTGTATGTGTTTGTGTGTAAAAACCTGTGGCTGAGGTCAGTGTTGCCGTTCTTCTTCAGGTATTCCAGGACATCGGTATGACTGAGAGGAATGAAGCTTCCATACTTGACGTAGAAGCTTTCCAGAAACTCTGAGAGGATGTTAACAGCAAAGAATGAATCCTCTGGAATTATTACCCCATAAATTATAATAACGTGAGCAATAACATGTTTTGCGATGTTGATAAGAGAGGAAAAAACAGATAGTTTTTAATGCTCCGACTGGTTGCGGAAACATAACAATCCATCAACTTAGCACCAAATAAAGCAGAACACATTAATGTGAATAATAAAAAAACTGTATTCTCACCATGAATCAGATCAGTAAGCTGCTCCCTGCTTTCCTCTTCAAGTGCTGTCTGTGTGCCATCTTGTCTTGACACTTGCTCCAGGTCTTTCTCCCAGGTTCCAGGCAGACAGTAGAGTCTGTGGTCTCTTAATGCCCAGAGGTGTTCTATGATGGATATTGTTAGAGGAGCAACTGCATCCGGCTGAGAGCTTTGAACCTCCATGTGTGTTTCAGGGTGTCCCACATTTGTCTGGCTGCTGCCGTTAAACACAGACACAGAAGATGGAGAATTGATTTCATCAGGATGCAGGTCCACCTGCATCTCAGAGTCCACGTCCCGAGTGGAAACAGAAGGACCCAGATAGGGGTGCAGTCCATTTTCCATTCCACTCCCAATCATGGAGCTGCCCTTGGCCTCCTCTTCTGGTTCGGTGTCAGACAAATTTACAGTGTCTCCATTCTCAAGAGATTTATCTGAGCTCCAGTCAGACGCTACATGGTCCATGTCTGCATCTCTGTTTAATCCATGAGTCTGCACAAAGGCTTCTTGAGGTAGGACAATTGTCTTACAATTCTTCATATCACCTCCCAACCCCCCCCTCCTTCCACCCTTGACTTCCATTTTGGATAAAGGTGTAACTCCAACTTTTCCCCTCCCCCAGTTTGCCACCCCTGATGCCATCACATCTTCACCACCCTTTTGCCCTCCAATACTGGCGACCAATGGACCCCCCACTGGCATATACTCTTTGATCTCTTCATTTCTTTCTGTTCCATCGCCCACTAACATTGTCCTCCTGGTTGTTTGCACCTTTTCAATCGTGTATCCTTCACACTCGGTTTCCTCTACTGTCTCCTTGGGCAAATCCAAACACCTGATATGATTCAGTTGGCCGTGTACATTCCACCTTGGAGTGTTGAAGTCTTCCCTTTGACCTGGCTTTCTTCTTCCTCTCCCCCTTCCCCTCCCTCGGCCTGCAGTTCTGACATTATGTGCTTTACTGTTGGGGCCACAACAGTCACAGGCCTTTGGAGTCCTCTTTCTGCTGGATGCACGTCCATTGAGGGGACCTTGGCCTGGAGTTGGTGTTACTGCAGGTGATGCTGGGGTCAGGGTAGTATCAAGAGGCTTAGCAACAGCTATAAAAGGTGGCTCAGCATCAACAGCAGCGTACACTTTGGCTAAGGTCACAACAGTTGGTTCAACATTAGTAGGACTGAGAGAACAGGCTAGGGTCAACTCTGAGTTGGAGGGAACAACTTGAGAGTGAAATGTGTCAGATATCAGGGTTTGGTCCTTTTCTCTAATATCTTCAGGTGGAGCTTCAGAAGGAGCTGCTTGCAGAGGTAGCGTTGTTGCGGAACCTGTCAGATGAGGTGAAGCTAATGGTGTCGTTTTCATTGGGGAAGCAGAGCTGCTGTGAACCATGACGCCCTTGTTTGGTTCATAACCCCCATCCCTAATAGCCCCCTTTTACAGTTCAGTTCTCCTCTTTCCTCAAATATTGTGGCTAACTATGTGGTTTCCTTGGCTGACATTCCATCTTTGAGCTTGTTTCCAGGGAATTTAAGAAATTGTTCTGAAACCTCAACTTCACAGAGCGGTGACAAAAGGTATTATGTGTTCCTCAGTGACGGAAAGACTTGGCATAGAACATCATCACCTCCTAAACAGAGAAAGTGGAAACCAGATATGGATGAGGAGAATGTCCGCGTTCTGCTGCGCGTTAACTTTTACTAGGAAAGTATCACGTGTTTGTGATGTTTTTGTTTGACATAGTAGAGCAAGTAGAACATCAGCCCTGCCATGAAATGCAACCCTACTCCTCCTGTATTTCTTTTTTCTCCTTGTTGATCCCAGCATCAAATGCTGTTCACATTATGGAGAGGGGACTAATCTTTGTTACCAGAATGAGTTTTATGCACGTAATGGTTGAGGGGGGCGGGATGCATTTCACGGCAGGAGTGCATAATAAGACACATTCAGACAACACAAACACCAACTAGTCGATTATGCGAAAATTAGACAGTCTTCTCTTTTATGTGATCACCTCAATTTAGCCTGCAAACATTTTTAATGTGGTGCAAAATAATATGACTGCACAAAAAAGAAGACCTTTATGGGCGAGTTTAGACTTCCAAAAAGGCTTTTCTTGAAATATATATCCATTATACCTGCCATTAGCAACAAAGAAGCACACAGATAAAAATATGCATGCAAAATAGTTTGGGGAAATCTTGCTGGATATTAACATTTTCCCAAGTAGCTGTAATAGTTCATCTAATTCGTCAAAACCCTATTACTCGTGTAATTACTTACGACAGATAATGTAGGAAGTCAACTAATAAATAAAGACCATCCCAAATTCAAATACTCTTATAACTAATAAAGCACAATATTTAAATGCCACATTTCATAAAGTTTTGAAGAACTTAATTTCCCTAGAGCTAGCAAAGCTAGCTAGTTGCAGACAAAACACATACCAAAGAAACAAAGCAACGACCTCATTCGCGTCTTCCATTTTCAATCGAAATGTTTGGCTTTGTTAACGCACAGCAATTAATCAATTTAAAATAACATCAAAAGAAACTGTTGATGGTAAGCGAATTAAAAGCAAACAGACAGAAACACTACCTTGTCAACGAAATAGCAGCTAACAACGATTTTAAGACACATTCTTAGCTGCGGTCGCTCGCTAATGACGTCACACGATGGGGTCCAATGCTGGTTGCCTCAGGATATTTACATTAAATCTGACCAGATTGAGCGTTTAGCAACAGCGTGAACACCCCCCATACCACCACTTTTTAAAATTAAAGTTTTCACTTAAAAAAATAGAAAGAAAAGCCAAGAAATTGGAATTATACTGATACATTTTGCAACGGACTATAGAACTGTTTACAATGCCTGTCCAGCAGGTGGCAGTGTACGATTATGTCAGTATGCTGACCACAACGTTTTTTGTTTCAATGTGTATTTTCTTCGCAAATTAACAAAATGTAACATATTAAAGTATTAATGATAGTAACTGACACAATAATTAACGATACACCTCACAGTGTATCTTGTTATCTTTAATTATATAAAATAAAAAAGACAGGAAAAATAAATATAATAAAGAAATAAAAAACACAAGATTATCAGTAAAATTATATATATATATATATATATATATATATATATATATATATATATATATATATATATATTACAGAAAAAGACATGATTATTAGTTGCATGATATCCAGCCATCTTTTCTTCAATAATGCAATGTATCTGAGATGTATAGTAGCTTTGTACAACTATTAAAATATCATATATTATTAATTAGTAAAAGTGGTGTTATATGGAAATTAAAGCTACATAGCACCCAAAATGTATCAAGGAAGACATATTTGGAGGAAGATTTTGTTTTTTGAAAACACAATAATACAAAATACATTTCAGTTTCCTTCACACTCAAACCCAAGTGAAATGCTCATTTGTTTATGTTCTACCTACCTGCACAATAAAAAATGTGGTATGTGTTACAGTCTCTATACAAGTGTCATGGGGCTCCAGTGATGTCTAGTGATTAGCCACAACTCCACTAACAAGCAAGCACTTGTTGCAGCTCTGTGCCAACTCTCCGTTTTTACACAAGTCCTTTACACAAGTAATTACAAGCATTATTGTTTGAAAAACGCTACCATTTACACAAAGATAGAAAACATGTTTCAAAGACTAAGACTACTTAGTGCTATTTTAACTGTTGGGACAAGTAAAGCTCTTACCACACCCTCCCAAAACACATATTTTCAGTTTCTTGATAGTTCTTGATACTTTTGAAAGAATTAAAAACCATTTTTCTTTTATTTTCCAGTGTTTGAAGTGATTAGAACCAAAGAGAATCAATACAGACAGAATACAAAATATTAACCATATGTTACATATTGATCACTTTACAGCTCGGCTCATTTTTTCTGCATTCAAAATGAAGTTAAACTATGTTGCTTGTTGAAAGACAGTCAAGAAGTGGATGGTTACAAAAAACGTGGGGCATTGCAGGTGACAGCAGGCTTGGGTCTGGAAGAAAAGAATGTAGGCTTAGAGGGATTTATCATATTTAAAAAGCAATTCTGTTGGTTCTAGATAAGTTTACATATTGAAATTACCTCTCAAAGAGTGGCGTTGATGGCTGGGGTATGAATGGTCTTGGAGACTGCAGCGCCACTGCTGCCCCCTGCTGTTAGCACTTGGAGCTGCAGCTGGTAGGCGCTGTCAGTCTGAAGACCAAGAACTGACACTGACCTCTGAGACTGTGGAAAATGAAGAACGGTTAGGAACACCGACATAAGCAGATTAGCCTACAATATTCTCTGCTCAAACAGTTAAACTCAGTATGTAAAACAGAGAAGAGGAATAAATGGAAAATGTCACCATGAAAACTGAAATGCTGGGTCAGAAATAGTGTCTACGACCTGAATAATAGATTTTTCCCACTATATTTTGTGTAAAATTTTAAATTTTATTATTTAAATAAGAACTTTACCGCTGCTACTGTCTGCGTCTGGGAGATGAGCATGTCGTCCATCCCCTCCTTTGTTGCTGTAACACCTGACAGCAGTGTCCATGTGAACTGGAAACCCTCCACAGCTGAAGGTTCCAGCTGTTGCTGGGACATCCTCCATCTGACAGTCATGAGCAGGGTGCCATTAAACTGCTCAAAATCCGCGGTCAACCGTTCGGGGCGCAGTAAACCCTTCCTGCTGGACAGGAGGCGTTCTGACACAAATGACACATATGATTTTTGTTTAGCATATTACTTTTTACACAAAAACAATAGAAACAATTTGGAAGGGTTAATTATTAATATTGATTCATAATATTCACGTTAGCTTACATTACTCACATCTTCTCATCAGTGACCTTTGTTGTGTTGTATTTTCCTTTATTTTTGGTTACTAGACAGTAAATAAGGTGATACTACTGCTTTTCCCTTTAAAAGCTTTATCATTATGAACACATTCCAAATGCAAAAAAAACTATTAGAAACTACAGAGAGGTGGTGTGTGTGTGTGTGTGTGTGTGTGTGTGTGTGTGTGTGTGTGTGTGTGTGTGTGTGTGTGTGTGTGTGTGTGTGTGTGTGTGTGTGTGTGTGTGTGTGTATGTGTGTGTGTGTGTGTGTGTGTGTGTATGTGTGTGTGTGTGTGTGTGTGTGTGTGTGTGTGTGTACGTGGCGTTTGTACCCTCAGTGCTGCAGGGCAACTCTTTGCCTCCTCTGACCCTGACAGAGGAGCATGTCGGGGTTGTAACCCAGGCAACTGCTTCCGACCTGGGGTCAGCCCTCTTTGCCACGGAAACTCGGTACTTACAGGCAAACAACAGGCCTGTAATGGTGTGATGAGTCCCCTGAAGAGAGAAAATTATACCAACCAAGAAAATCAGGTTTAAACATTACAAACAGCTGGTTGAGCCGTTACGCAGTTACTGAAAATACAGATATTAAACACATGTTTCTATTTGGGTTTTATATATTAACATCTCCAAATGTACAAATGTCAGAATTTTAAGAATAAAAAATACTAAATTATTTTTAAACGGCTAGAATAGCAATAAAATAGCAATAAAATATGATCTCTCCAGGAGATGTGAGGGATCACAAAAAAACATCAATATTGAATTGTATTCTTCACAAAGATGCAGTCAGAACAGTTATACCTGCACTGTTGTTGTCCTTTCTGTGCTGGAAACGTTTGTGCTGCAGGTATGTGGGCGCCATCGTAAAACGTATGGGCCAGGGTGTCTCTGCTTGCCTGTAAGTAAAATACTGCTTTATTTATCGGTGAAAAATGGACCTGGACACTGGGAAGATTGACTGATTTTATCAAGTTGTTCCTAGTGATGTGCATGTTGATCAGTGGGGCTAATGGGTGTATCTGTGTGCCTGTCTCCAACAGGGACCTGCGTTCCTTGTGCACAACCAGCACACCCCAGACTACACCACCACCCCCCCCGTCCAATATCTTTGCTTCTTGCTAGGGCAACAAGCTGTGGGTGTCCAAGGCACCAACCGGAGCATAACCTGGTCACATCTGCAGTCTCACATCTGGTTTGCAGATAAAGTTATTTACAAAACATGCTAAAGAGCTGCAGGCACAGCTGAGGACTGTTATCCTCCCAGAACCCTGGGCCAAGGCTCTCCAGATCCGACTGGAATCAGCTCCTGGGACCCGCCTCAGAGACCCTCAGAGTTATCTACGCATCATCAAAGCTTCATAATGTCTGAATTTTTGTTCATGACAAGTTTTCTTTACTTTCTTGAGGATTGCTCATATGTGAAAGGTTCACATCAACTCACCGTTGTTGGGCAGTTTCCAGAACACCTTGACCTGCAGCTGGTTGTCATGGTAATGAGGGGCAGCGACCTCGAGGCGCAGGTTGCCAGGGGTGACAGGGTTAAAGGGGGGTTCAGGGTGAGGCAGAAAGGAGGAGTGGGGCAGGTCGGAGGAAGAAGAGGATGAGGAGAGGGAAGGAGTGGAAGGAGGAGATGAAGCTGATGAGGAAGACGGGAGCTCGTTGGAGAATTCCTCACCTTAGATGAGAAAAATGCAGAAATGTTTTAATTCCATGGATCATTAACTTGATGAATATTCTGAGAACCCTTTTTTTTTTTTCAGAAGCATCCTTCACACAGTAGCCGTTGTGAATACTATATCAACATTAGAAAAAAACATTATGAGCTGCTATTTAAAAAAATATTAAACAGCATATAGAATTTAAACACTATGGGCCCTGCCAAGAAAATAATTGACTGCAGCTGTTAACTCGTTCATTCCTACTTGAATACATATACTGTGGCAAATATTAATATTACAACACTTTAATGTGTTTCATATGAAACTGTTGGTGTGTGGTTTGATGATTGAGCTACAGCCGCCTATAATCCACTACCAAGCTGACCAAAAGGTCACCTATAAATACCTCCGTTGCTGGGACGACCGTTAGCACCGCCACTTTCTGTTGTACATGTGTGCTGCTGTTGAATAGTAGGAGCAAAATATGCTGACAAGGATTGAGTGCTGAAGTTCGGGAAGAGTTAAGTAAAGCTGTATTATGGACTTATTTTTTACTGTGGAGGAATACACTCAGGTGTGAGCAGTTAGTGATTTGCGTTCATCTGAATGAGAAACTTTTTGATTCTTTAACTAATACTCCTCACTGGTTACCTCTCTGAGTTATTGTGGTGAAGACGATTTGAAGTTTGGAACTTTTCAGCCTCTTCTGACCCCAGTAGGCCACCGTCTGGACCGATAGGAGGTAGGAGGATGCGGGCAGCAGGCCGTGCAGCCACAGCTCGCACTGAGCCTGTTAAAGAGCAGGAGGGAGAAGGTTTTGATGAGGGCTAAACACTGGTTTCAGGGCGGTTCCGAAGTTAAGACATCAACTTCGGATCGCATCATTTCTGTCATCCCCTGACCAGCGTCATCAACAGTCCAAGCGCTGGGTGTGCCCTGCACTTGACTGACAGTCCAGATCTGTTCTGGATTAGCCTGCTGTTTGACAGACAGCTCATTAACTGCCTTTTAGGCAATCAGGTCTGTGTGGATTTGAGTTAGTCACAACAGAGAGATGCTGGGATGATAACCACTGTGTGTGTGTGTGTGTGTGTGTGTGTGTGTGTGTGTGTGTGTGTGTGTGTGTGTGTGTGTGTGTGTGTGTGTGTGTGTGTGTGTGTGTGTGTGTGTATTTGCATGTGGTTCTTTATATGTGTACACTTAAGAGAATGAGACAAAAGCAAGTTAAAAGCAGTTTCTCGGTGACCTGCAGATGAAATTGGGTTTAAGTATTTCCATTACAGTCAAGATAGACAAAACATATGGCCTGTACGGCTGAATGTGCGTGTGTGTGTGTGTGTGTCTGTCTGAGTTTGAGTGTGTACTTGGGAAACACCAGCAGCGAGACAAGCCTGGATTTCTCTTTAATGCATAATATCATTGGTCTTTTCATATAAGTAGCTGATGTATTATAAGTAGTTGACGTATAATCACCAATGTCGTGAGTTAGTGGTTTTTCCAAACCTGTATTTGACCCTAAGTTAATGCTAAATCCCACCTGTTTTGTAGGTGATCCTGACATATATTGGATGTATTTTCTGATAATAAAGAACATTTACCTCCAGTTCTTACATTGAGATGCTCCTGTGTCTCAATGCAGCACATGAGAAACACTAGTTAGGGGGGCTCATTTAAATTCCAGGCCTCCCAACCAAGCAGAACAGAGGACCAGACTAGAGATAAATGGCTCCACCAGGCTCAGTCTGGGAACGCCATTGCTACTTAGGTTAGCGAGGTCCATATGAGCGTGCTCCCATTTTAATCTTGAAACTCTGCTGTTTATCTTTTCAATTCTGTTTTGCTCTTTTCTCTAAGTGAATGTCAAACGTTGAAAGCTCGAAGCTGAAAAATCTTCTGCACAGAGCAGAGAATACACATTAAAAGGAAGAAAAAGAAATAACCCTTAATCAGACAATGGGGACGCCAAAACTATAATATACTCACACTTGACATGGATTATGGGTATTTTGTGAGGAAAATATTACATCTCTATCACAACTTTAATCACCACACTACAAAAAAAAAAAAA
>BJFM01001063.1:261059-274928 GCA_016586285.1 Arothron firmamentum
AAAAAAAAAAAATCCACTATCTTGGCTGTTTGTGCAGCATTAAATTCAGGATAATGTAGCTGGTAAACCTTTTTTACGTTGTTCCTCTTTGAATTTAGACCTGACAAGACATCACATTTACTTCAGTGATACCTGATACATATTCCCAGTGATGTTACTGGGCAGTGGTTACTGGCCTGCTGTCAAGATGTTTCCAGATGCTTTAACCTGAGTTAAATATGTTATCCAAATGCAGGCAAAAGCTCCTGTCTCTGCTGTCAGTCAATCTACATGAAAAAAGTTGTTTTGGGGCTGTAAATGCTCTGTGTTGTCATGGCACGCTAACAAAGTTATGTCCCATGAAGATAATCATGTCTGTCTGAGGAACGTGTGTGGACAAAATGTCTGCAGTAGTAATGGGAAAGTAGGCTAAAGAGAATCTCTATTTGAAAGCTCTAAATACTAGCATAAGTAATCACAAAAACATTTTTAAATGTCATCAACGTTAGAGGCTTCAATATGCACAAGTAAAGAAAAATAACTTTCTGGGGAAATAGACACTAAGTATTCTTTTAACTGTAAGTATTTTCTGAACTTATCCAACAGGGATTTAAAACCATGTAGGTGTAATTAATGGCAAACCCCCCTTACTAATTATATAAATATTATCAAAATGGTTCCTTACCCCCTGAGTCACTCTGGCGTTACTCTCCCTTTTCCCCTGTTCCACTGGCCGTGAGTGGGGAAGAAGCGTGTGCATGTTGTTACGTGTGTGTGCATGCAGCGTGTGCGTGTGCTTGTGTGTTGTGTGCGTATTTCTGTCCATCCAGGTGACTCTGTAGTTGCGGACCGGCAGGTCTCCCTCTCTGGGGGGTTCCCAACTTAATAAGACCGCCACTGTGACTGCACTTCCCCTCGACCTGAGGGGACACGGCATCAATGAGCACCATGGATGTAAATAATTTTCTGGCAATAAAGTAGAAAGAAAGACACTTCCTGATATGTAATTCCAGAAGTAGTCATTCTGTTACATTCAAGTATGGTTTTCTTAGCTTACATTTATTTCGGAATAAGCAGAATAAATGTTATCCTCCTTGGACAACATAAAATTGAAAACTTTGCTTCAAAGGTTATATTAGTAGAGAAAAAAATAAATACCTCTCTGTAATTTGGGTCCCTGGTTGTGACCCTGTCCATTCGAGAGTCTGGTTGCTCACTCTGACATTTACTGGAGGCTCTGGAGGGGAAGGGTCTGCAGAGAGAGAAGGCTGTGAGGAGCCTGCAGCGGAGAGGATTTCAGAAACTGGCATTAAATGATTAAATGTGACAGTTATTCTTCAGTGAATAGTCGTTAGAACTGATGCATCTTCAGAGGCAAATGAAGCCACGCGGTCATGGTAATGTCCCAAGGGCAAGAAAGGATTATTGCTAAGATTAAGTGAGGACTAATAGGGGTTATTCCGACAAAGCAGGCAATTCACCAGCACCAGTTCTGTAACGGCTTGATTTTAATACGCTGCAGCATCTGAGAAAATACAGCAGCCATTCCAGAGGGAAAAGGCTAATTTCCTCTCAGACCTCTTCAGCTCTACAATGACAATTAGATTGAAGGCATGAAAGGTTAACGACACAAGAGAAGCTGAGGACTTTCAGTAGCTACCACAACACAGACCGAAGGCGACCACCACTAAGTCACTGTTTACCTCCCAGATTAAACCTGGAGCTCTCTGCACTCCCAGCACCACTTCTGTATCTCATTAGAACCTCAAACCCCAATCCTGTATTTGATTAAGACTACAAAATATATCTGATTAGGACTACATCCCTCATGGCAGGCCTCCCACAGGCCTGGGGCTGTGCAGGGCTGACCCAGATGCAGAGATCAAAGTTAGGGCAGCATGTTAATCCTGCATGAAGCTGCCTGTTTGCATGTGTGGATGTGGTTTATCTTTGGATCTAGTGGGGTGTCTCTCAGTGCCAGCAGTGACTGTCAGATTGGAATCAACACACGTGTTCTTCTCAGAGGACTTTTTCAGTCTCAGCATCTCCCAGTGAGGTACTTTAAGAACTTTATTTTCATGAGATATAATAACAAGATTTTTTCCTTAGGAAAAATTTCCATGACTGCTGGTAGGACCTGTGCAAGCACTACAATACTTCTGAATGAAAGAAAATAAAAAAAAATAAAAAAATTCTCTTCTCTGATTAGCATCTGGTCACAGCAGAGGAACGTCAACCATCCTGACACCAGCTTCCTGATTTGTGACCTCTGACCTCCAGCCCCTGACTAATCAAACCACTGAGCTGGAAACACAAGACCCTGACTGCAATCTGATGGTATTTGTAATGCTGAAGTGTGTCTTTAACCCTTTAACCTTGCCCTCAAAGTATATTCTCATATTCTCAAATATATTCTCGATGGGCAGACACACACACACACACACACCCACACACACACACACACACACACACACAGACTTCTATAACATGTATACTGAATTAGCTTCAGAATGGCTGTTAACTCAACAAAAACGAGTTTGGGAATCATGACAGAGTGTCCTTGAGACCATCTCTGCAGAATCCATAATTTCAGACATCTTAACTTCTTCCCCACTCTGCTTCTGTACACATGTACAGAACATACAGTAAGAACAGTAAGTCCCAGTCCCACGCCTGTGCCCCAACATTAATGACCTGACCTGACACAACAGGGGGTCTCTCCAGTGTGGCTACTTCCTGACAATGATAAAAACCGTTTCAATGAAGAACGCAAAAGTGTTCGTGTCCCAAATGTCCAGTAAAGTGCATTACAGGTTATATATTTACCAAACCCCAGTGGAGCCTTGAAGAATTTGATGATTTGGTGTTTTGTCGAAGGCGGTGGAAAAAGCTGTCTCAGACACCTCTTCCAAATGCACTCAACTGATAAAGAATCATTTTTTTTCTTTCCAAAGCCTCGTCCAACTTGAAATCATCCCTCACGTACGACCATGTGCTCGCAAATTCTGGCGCAAAACCAATATGATCTAATGTGATGGAAGTCTGTTCAGCATTAGGGTGCAGACCTCCTGCGGAGTGTCTTTGTGAGAGACAGAACAAGGTCTTGCTCTTTCTTCCACTCCAGGAATTTCACTCTGGCACCAAGTGGGAATGAACAGAGCACATGTATGTGCGCGCTGTGTATGTAAACATGAGCTCATGTCCTTGTGGGTATCCTGTGTGTTTTATGGGCTGCCTGATAGCGTTGCTCCTGTATGAGACAGAATGAATGGTTTCTTACTTGTCCTCTGAGAGGTGTAAAATCTGGTGAAATGACACAAATGGAATGTGGGAATCAGTACTGCTCACTGTCTCATGACAGAGTTTCGAAATTCACCGAAGGATCTGGACGCACGCACGAGAAATAAATCAATAACAACCCTTCGCCAAGACACATGTGAGGATGTGTTTAGAGTGCTCGCATCACCTTTACTGGACATGTAGTGCTTGCTGGGCGTGGTGAAGCCTCTGCTGCCATGGCTGTTGATGGCTGCTACCCTGAACTGGTACCAGCGCTGAGGTCTCAGGTCTGACAGAACCACATCCTCTGAAAGGGTCTAAAAAACACACAATTGACAATCAGCAACTGGGGAAAAAAACTGCATTTACAATTCAAAATGTATATCCGGACCCAGCGTAAAACTGTCCGCATCAAACATCTGTCAGGCTTGTAGAAAGGCTGCACGGCAATCCAGTTAGTAACAGGCAAAGAGAACTTTAAAGCTTCAGAGTTGGACAAGTGAGATGGAAAGCCAATACGGCAGGAGAAAAGGAGCAAAAAAGCAGGGAAAGCTGATCAGCCCTCAGGGACGGATCAAACGTCTTATCTGCAAACAGGTGAAGTAAGTGTTGAAAAGATTGAAAAGCCATTACAAAATAAATCACAAATCGGGTTCTCTGAGAAAAACCCTTGGCCGTGAGCTGGCTTGTTGAAGTCACATTTATTAAAATTTTAAGATCTGCTGGTCTGAGCAACGAAATAAAATATTTTTATTATTAGGGCTGTACATAAGCACCAGATGCACTCATGACTATCATCCATGGATCCTGTTATCATGGGAGGTTCTGAAGTCTCTCCCAGTAGTCACCAGGCAAAAGATGGGAATACACCCAGGACAAGACACAGGACAAGTCATACGCTCTCGCCACATCTGTACAATCTCACAGTTGTTCCTGGAACCTTCAAGCTATGAGGCGATTGTGCAAAAGAATGAACATCTGGGCAAAATTTAAAAACTATTACCTTTGTCCGGTTCTGAGGTTTCGGTAGTGACATCTATTAGGACACACAACTTGTCCTGTGTTACATCTCACTTTAAGCATACATTCTTGTGGAATTTAACACAGATGAGTCATGAGTTAATGAACTGGAAAGTCAGATGAGGACAACTGTATTGTATTTCCATCAGGTGAAATTAAATGATTTGGCAAAATTACATTTAAACCTGCTGAAGATTTAAATGCTTTGTTTCCCTGACAGTGAGACTTTAAACAGTGTTTAAGGTCTACAGAACTTATCCACACACACACACACACACACACACACACACACACACACACACACACACACACACACACACACACACACACACACACACACACACACACACACAGAGGAAGATATAAACATACAAGCATGAAGTTTACCCTGGCAGAAGAGGAGACAGTGATGTAGAGAGCTTAAGACAGCGAGGCAGCAGGCGGATGAGGCGGAAACACAGTCTAACATCCATCTTCATAGCTGAGTTTTCATCATTCAGAGTTATGAGGTAAAGACAAGTTGCAAAGTCAATGGTCTTGTCTCCCCATTAAAGGCAGTGAAGCCATTTATCCGGCTGTAGCGGCTCACAGGAGACAGGTCTTCATCACTCACATTTCAATCATTTAGTCCCATAAAAGAGGATGAGCGTCACCAAAGATATTACCATGGCAACGGTGGTCCATGGAGATGCGTGGTCTTCACTGGGGTGAATACCAATATTCCAGCGAGACTGGAGTATGTAAACCACCGGTTCCATGCTGATGTTAAACTTGGACACCCACGTCAACTTCAAGTGACCCTCTGGATCCTCCTCAAAGTTCATGTCTCTGCGAGGCTTCAAAGGAACCCCTGGGTGAAGGAAAAAGGAAAGACAAAGTTATTTTCATAGTAAAGATAAAAGCAGGCATAAATTAGAGCTATTAGTTTTAAAAAGAGCTGACAATTTTAGGGAAAATAAAACACAGATTTTTCAGGATTTAAGTTGAAATCTTATTATTTTAATGACTCACTCTGAAGTTTAGTTTTTATCTTCATATTTTTCTTATGCATTGTGACTGACAGTCGGACAAAATCCAAGTTTTTTTTTCCTTTCAAATTTTTTCTCCCTTCCAGCTTTTTCACAGATGACAAGATGAAACCAACAAGGACTCCAACCCCAGTAACACTTTATCGGATAGAATAATATTATTGTTACAGTATATCATAGCTGACAAGGTGATGATAACCACGATAACCTCCAGATATATTAGGTCATACTTTGGTAATTGATTAGGTCATACTTTGGTAATTGATTATTAAAAAGCTCACATACTGTATAGATAAAGCAGGACACCAGCAAGAACACTTGCTCAAATAGTATTTCTGGAGTTCAATAATCAAAGTATATATAATATGTATGCATCTATAACACCATAGCAACAGCAGCATCTTCTTTTGTTGAGGTATCGCTATATAATAATCTGTTGTTTTAATGTTACATCAATAACAGATGGAAAATTTCAATGCCATTTATATTAATAGTAATAGGGATAGAACCTAGAAATTGCTCACAGTGATATTCATAACAAACATGGGAGACCGGTGATAGTGTATCAGTGATCCTTTAATCACATCAGGTCCATTACTTCTAATCAGCGAGGTGTCGTACTGAAACAAGAGCAACAGCAGTCCCAGGCTTCAGCCAGGGACCTGAGTTTCACCTTTATATAGGTTGGCTGCCGCTTGGCAAGTGTGTCCGCAGCCATTCGAGCAGCATTTCCTGGGGGAGGGACAGTGCTGGTCGGAGGAGCAGCTCTCCACACAGGCTGCGGCAAAGCCAGCGGCTCGCTGAGGAGGAGGGCAGTCTCCCTGGCGGGATGACCTGAGAGAGGTCAGAAACTCCCTGCTCGTCACACACTCCGTCTGCTTCTGAGGGAGCGAACAGGAGGGAATGTTATTACTGCAGTTCACACCCGGACGGAAATAATATGTAACGTGTGAAGACACATGTGAGGACATAAAAACACACAGCAGGTAAACTTTGGTAGAAATCTGCCGACTGTGAAAGCAGCTGCTGAGATGTGGGATGAAAGGGTGTGTGTATGTCTGCACACATGGCTGCAGATCAGCCAAATGTAAACAGAAGGTTTAGCTAATAGCTGTGAATTACCCAGTGTTCCCTACCAGCCAGCCAGCCAGCCAGCCAGCAGTCCAGGCAGTAACATGCTTCAGCTATTGTGATGAAAAACTAATCTGAAGACCACAGCCACCAGCTTCTCAAAAAAACATTTCGGGCCACCCGTAAAACCCAGATGGTGCTGATGTACGCGTGTTCAAACGCTCACAAACATGTTCGTTACATACAAACACACACACACACATACACACACACACACACACACACACACACACACACACACACACACACACTCAAACACAGGAATGCTCATTCATTCATGGCAAGAGCATTCCTGTGTGTGTCCCTGAAAAAAAAACGAGGTGCAAACACGTGCAAAGCTCTGGTGCAGGAGTGACACTGCCACCAAGGAAGGCACACACACACACACACGCACGCGCGTACACACACACACACGCACACACACACACAGACTCACGCACATGCACAGTGGATTTCTTACCTCACAGGACTTTGGAGACAGTATCCTCTTGGTTTCCCAAAGTTCTTTGCATGGCTGAAGGCACTAACAAACCAGTAACGGAAAGATGGAAGGAAGAATATATTAATTACAAATATACATAAAGTATTCTTTTAGATTATGGAAGAGATCACAAGACTTTTTTTGTTTCCAAATTCAACCACCGTGCATAAATAGCTGAGCTTCAGAGGTGCAGGTAGGTAGACCACATCCACACAGTCAACAGTAAACTGTGCAAACCTGTTTATGACTCTACATTAACAGAAACTCCTCAAAGCTTCTAGATCAGGAAGTGAATGTAAGCATATCCCCCAATATGTTTGACCAGTTCTTTAACTCGCTGAGGTTAAAAGAACAAGAACATATATGAGTACCAGATGAAGAACACACACTCCCAAAGCGCACATGCAAACAGCCATCTGGTTTGCCACCTCGGTGAACTGGAGAATGATGGTCCTTACAAATTAAAACCAGACAACATATAAAAACTCTGCTTTGAGCCCCCCCTTCCTCCCACCTCCTCTGTCTTAGCCCCTCTGTCCGTCTGTCTCCCCCAGCTCCCCAGCCATGCCTGGATTCAATCAGCGATTTATTCAATATCACTAAGTCCAGCGGAACAAACAGAGACAACAACAAAAAAATCAGACCCTGTTACCACTTAAATGCAGAAAACAAATACATTAAAGTAGTAAGTATTAAAAATGAAAATAACCCCCGCCCCGACACAGTCAAGGGATTAGATGGACTGATGGGTGGATGGATGGATGGATGGATGGATGGACATGTTTGTCCAAATATGTCACTGTAGAAAAATCTATAAAAACTGGGTCACGAAAAAAGTCTGCCCCCGACGCACCTAACTCTCGGGTCCATTCTACTCCACGGAGATCACAACTGCATTTGTTCTCAGCGAAGGTCAGTTGGGTATTTATGAAACCAAAAAAAAAGCAGAAGAGTCTGTCAAAGCACAACTCTGATCACAGATTCTGAGCATCGAGCTGTGATCCAACGTGCGCCTCACTTTCAGGGTTATTCAAACTTCCCCTCCGGAGGCGTTTTTCAGCCAGTGCTCGCTCGTTCTCTGGTTTTCTTTCGTCAGGTTATTACACTGATGCTTCTATGCGTGAGCAGGGGGTGACATAATCAAAGCGTAAGTGTAGTTTGAAGTGGTGACTCAACACACACTCACACACACACTCGCAGTGCTGTAACCAGATCCCGTGTGGTTGCTTCTCTATGGAGATCTCCTGTGTATCTTCACTTGACTATTGCTCAGGTTGTCAGAATGCTCACAGATACACCTCATACACCCGCTGACACATTCACACACACTCCATCGCGTATCCAAACCAAGCCCTCGGTGTACTTTCCCTCCTCCTCCTGCTGTCACTTTGATCATTTACAGTTTGATTTTTTCATTCCTTTCCACTCTTTAAAATCCCTGTTCCTCAATCCCCCTCCACCCTTTTTCTAATCCTCTGCTCTTTTAGACTCCTGTCTTCACATTATCACTCCCTTCTTCTACCTCATGGCCCTCTTTTTTCTACTTTCTTGCTTTCTTTCAGAGCACAACATGCCTCCTCTTTAGCTGCTGCTGCTTTTTGCTGCATCCCTTTCTTTCTCCTGGAAAAAAACCTATTTTATTCGCATCTGTTAATCATATCTATATCTGTTATTGATACCATACATTCACTTCATACCACTTACGGTTTAAACATTTTAGGGCTCATGTGGAGTTTGGATTCTGCAGACTCTAATTACCTTTAATTGTGAGTGTGTGAATGAATGATGTGTGCCCTGAACTGGGTATTCCTGCCGGTCTCCCAGTGACCACTGGGATTAGCTCCAGCAGCCCCTTTGACCTCAATCAGGACTAACTGGTGGTTATCAGAAAATGGATAGATGAAGTAACTCATTATGAAGCCTAAATGCCTCAAAACTATCTAATAAAACATTGAATGAGTATTTTTCATTCCGTCTAGCCAATGAAGAATGGGAACAGAGGCTAACTGAACATATTTGTGGTGTATACATGTTGCACTGCATACTCTCAAATATCATTTCAATGCTGTAAATCAGCGGAAAGTACACGAGGGCTTTTGCGTAAGAGGAGCTGAGAGATGAACTAACACTTGGCCTTGAAGGCCACACGATGAGTTATGTGTGCAGGAGAATGAGCAGGAGACTCAGCAGGGGTCTGAGATGTTACTGCTTAGCAAACACACACACACACACACACACACACACACACACACACAGTAACAACGGAGCAAAGATTAACGACCACGACATTTCTATGTGTGCACAGTTTGCATACGTGCTCCTGAGATATCTGTGCAATAATTAATCACGCGCACACCTCGTCTCTCGGCCCTCCTCTGGCCTCTCCTGCCGTTTTATGGCCTCACCTGCCACGATAGAGGGATGACAGCCACACTCAAGGAGAGGGAGGGGAGGAAACGGGAGATGGAGTGGAGGAGGGATGTGGTTTTCAGGGAGGGGGAAAAGAGGTGAGTGTCAGTTGAAAAGCAGAGAAGAGATGAAAGGCAAACTGTGAAACAGGTCCATAAGGTATAGAGGGAGGGAGAGAGCGAGCACAGCAGACCAGATCTACACACTTCCCCTAGATGGCCTGCAGTTCAGTGAGTGTAATGTGAAAAAGAAAACTGTTTAGACTGACTTGGATGACATCAGTTGCCCAGAAATGATGCTTTTACTAAATATATATGTTCAGCACATAAAATTGGACGTGGCTTGTGTATTTCACTCGGTTTGGGTGCATAAACGCTGCATAAATGCCTTTTTCGTTGGATGCCTCGAGATAAATCACTCCGTCTGCTTTCTTAGGTTTGGCTTAAGGTGAAGATGATCAAACAACCTCCATGGTGGTCCAGTATGTCATATCATATGAAATAGTGCCTAAATTGGTGCACCTCCACATGGAGAACTGTTCGGAGAAGACAAGAAATCTTTCAGATTTGAATTGTGAAGCACTCAGATATGTTTGGTTTTTTTTTCAGATATGTTTACAGCCTCCACTTTTAGAGACTTATTGTGTCAGTAGTATTTGTCAATAAATTTTAATTAGAACAGAACATCTTGAATTGGGCATGTGTAAAAGCCATGAAAGTCATGGCTAATAAATATATCGTGGATTATGGTAAAGTTAGTAGGTTTTAAAATAATCATGATGGAATTCTTGTGATTTTCTGTTCCTGTTCAGAAAAGACAGCATCTGGAAATGGCATGCTAGCAAACAAACCACTTTTTCTTGCAATTTCATTTAAGGTGGGTTTTTTCCTGCTACTGTGGACCAAAATGAAGAGCCGCATGTGAACCACAGGCAGATGCCTTCACATAAACTGTGTTGTTTTGAGTTGTTGTCAAATGTGCAGCCTTGCGGTTGGGTTTCGCATATTCTTGCAATGACATGAGGTCGTTTGTATTTATGTCGGTGTTATGAGATGAACTCGGCTTTGAGGCTCAAAAGGTTCGCTATACATTTTTGGTATTCATTCTCTATTTTCTGAATTTGTCTTCTGTAAAAATAGTAAGTTTTCTATGCTGTAACATCATACTGCAGTTCACCTGTGAAAAATGATCTGCTGGTTCCCGCTTTGACATACATGATGATTGATTTAAAGGGCGGCTGTTTGATCTTTGGTGGGATTACTGGCTGTATGATGGGAAATCTACCAGGCCATACCTCAGGTCACAGATGATATATTGCATTTTTCTAACTTAGTGCGCAGCTAAATTATAATAAGAGAGAAGCAGCGAGGTATTATAATGCTAACACAGCAAATATGGGATACTTGACTGAAGACATGCAAAATGATTCCACCTGGTTTTGTGCTTAATACAAACCTGTTGAGAGCGAGTAATGAGGAAGGAGGATGGAACACTGACTTGAGAGTTCTTCTCCTTTGTTCTCCATCAGACCTGTTTATTGGTTGGCATCCCGCTGAAGCACACAGCTGGTGCACATTACTATATCTGTGTGTGTGTGTGTGTGTGTGTGTGTGTGTGTGTGTGTGTGTGTGTGTGTGTGTGTGTATGTGTGGGGGGGAAGAAAAGAGATAAAAGAATGAAGAGAAGGACAGATGGAGCATTTGAGTGAGGGCTGCAGTTCAGTTTTAGTGAACTCCCGTGTGTGTTTCCATGAGGGTCCACTGTCTTCATGACGTGAACCATATGTGCTGGAGCAGAACATGTGGTGTGTATGTGTGCATTTTTGGATGGGGACGCTCCGCTTACTTCTGCTGTAAAAGTTTTCCTGATCCTGAATTTGTACGGTGCTGTGCAGAGAAAATTCTTTCAATACCAGCATTTGGCCAGTGGAGATGTAATAACGTAAAGGACAGCAAAAGAAGAACAATGTGACATTGGTTAAATATATATGACTACATTTGGCCAATTATGACCATTAAATAAAATATTTAAAAGAAATTTTGTTTTTCATGGGTGCAACAGGAACACAGTTTTCCTTCCTGAAGTGTAAATCTGTTTGGTTTTTGGCCTGGCACAGTGGAACAGACAGAAGATGTGAGACAGCTGCTGTCAATGTGTGTGTCAGTGTATTTCATCACCAGTAAATGTCAGTGATTAAGAGGAAAAAAGAACATTTATTTTAAAACTGTTATCAGGGGCTGCAATGATGTCGAGGAGTAAATTCATTCCTTAGTCGTCCCCTCTCTCCTCTATTTTCATTTCGTCTCCTCTCCTATCAAAACCCACCTCGGGAGCATTACAGGGCGTTGTCCTCCGCCATTCTATTCATTATTTTGATTAATCTCTCCCCATTATTGCTCAGGACTTGGATATGTGCTTTTCCAATTTAATTTATTTTTGTTGGACTGTTGCAGTGACTTATACAAATTAGGGCTGCAGCCATTTTCAACTGTGAAAAACACAAAGAATTATTAATCCTGAAATTCAAACAAGCAGGACAGACGCTGTCCGTGCCTGTGTACTATCAGGCTGTCTGTGGTTTCAACCGTGTCAGCCAGACAGCCGCCACTGGCCAGTCTCAGAGACAGTTGTTAGATGTCCATTAGAGCGCCGCAGCATTTTAACTTTACACATGTGGAAAAGAAACACAATTTGTTAGGTTTAGATGAAAAAAAACCCAAAACCTCTTAATATAGTAGTAAAGACAGCAAAGCTGAAAGGTCAAAGGAGCTGTCGAGTTGTATTTTTGTTCAAGGTGTTAGGAGGGGGAGCTGAAAGTTGATGTCTGATGTTTTAGGGGGGCCATGCCCTTGGCTGTTGGTGACATTAACCCTGGCTGACCTACTGACACACACTTCTGATATACGCACTAACCAAAGAAGAGCGCCCACTTTCACACCTATTTCTCGCTTTTTCCTTATCCGGCTGACATGTGCGTTTGTGCTAAAAACGAGGAATGAAGAGGTAAAATATGATTCAGGTGTGCTCTTGGATGGGATGGAGCCTTTAACAGGCCTGAACCTGAACGGGGAGGAACATCAATAACAAAGCAGACACCATCTTTCAAGACGTCTTTAAGACCGAGTTCTGTAAATAACCAGTAGACACGCATCACGCTTTGCTGACGGATAGACATGCATTTGGTGCAGCATTTTTTCAGAGATGAACATTTGAAGACTGGTTTTAATGGTTTTAAAATCTTATCCATCTGAAAGATGTACGGAGGAAGAACTGCAGCTAGTTCAAACTGTAGCTTAGTGGACAGACTGACGGCTAAAAATACACCACATAGAAACTCCTCTTCAATCAAACAATGAAATACCACATGGGTGCACGCACACACGCATATGCACAGGCACGCACGCTCGCTCGCACGCATGCACGCACGCACGCACGCACGCACACTGTGAAACCAAGGCTCCAGGCTGGATAATAAGGATATAGAAAAGGATGTTAGTTGAACTAAAAACACAACCTTTGCTCTCGCAGCAGCCATGCAGTGGGTGTACGACTCTAAACACAAGAGAAGGGATCCCACGTACTAGCAGAGGGATATCTGTGTGCTATCACACTTACTGCAATAATAACTCTCAAAAATGCAAGATGGCTTCAATAATCACTTGCTAAATCTGTTGCCAGTTAAATGTTATTCAATGCAACATGATGCAACATAAATAAGGCAAAATGAGCAGTTACGGTACTTTATTACATTTTATATGCTATAATACACATTTTATTTATGTGCTAACCAATCAAAAATGCATACTTTTCATGACTTTGCTAACACTGGCAATGGTGTGCTTACACTGTAGGGAGGCCAAGAAAAACCCGTCTATTTTGTGTAATGTGCAATGAAAAGGGATCCATAACATCTGCACATAATTTCTCATTTACACCAAATGCATCTCACTTTGGGGCTCATGTAATGGTGGTGATCATCTGATGTAGTTTTAAGTACCTCTCAGTCGTCATTCATGTTTTGATAATTCAAGGTTTTATTTATCTAACCCCTTTGTGTAAAATGGTCATCTGCGGGGTGGAAAGGTCAGCTAGCAGGAGATTAATTCCCAGTCTTTAGTTATGAATGGGTTAAAGGCTGGGCCTAAGGTCGGTAAAATTTGAGTAAACTTTTGTGGTTGTCGATGGAAATGAAGCTGCACAGCATCACGAGTGTGTCTGTGTTTATTTACCTGAGCACAGCGTCTGTGGCTGTCGCACCAGTCCAGAACTTGGTCACTCTGGAAGAGACAGAGAGGACGGGGGTGAAAATAAGCCAAGACGCATTTTCCCCACGTCGCATTAATTCATTCAGGTAGGGTCATGGACGACGTTGCATAACGAGGATATGACACAGTCGGCAAAACTACGCTTTTCACTCCTGAAATGATTTAGCATCATGAACACACTCCAAAATCAAAACATTAATTAAAATATAGTATTGGTTTTGTATGTAAGTGTGTGTGTGTGTGTGTGTGTGTGTGTGTGTGTGTGTGTGTGTGTGTG
>BJFM01001063.1:274998-299849 GCA_016586285.1 Arothron firmamentum
GTGTGTGTGTGTGTGTGTGTGTGTGTGTGTGTGTGTGTGTGTGTGTGTGAGACAGAGATAGAGAGAGAGAGCAATAATTCTTTAAAGACTTCTTAATTTTTTTCTGAGGGTTCTTTATTGAGTAAAGCTCATCATTTTTTAAACACACGTGCACACACGCGCGCGCACGCACGCACACACACACACACACACACTCATTGTAAGTAGCCTCTGTGCTTGTGGTATAATGAGGGTTAAAGGGTCAGAGACAGGGTAACAGTGCAGAGGTCAGAGGTAAGAGATTTGGGGTTACAGGTTTTCAAGGAACAAAAGCTGCTAAATTGAGTTGTTCACTCTTTGTATTTGAAACAGATGCATAATGACAACTTCAGTGAAATATCTATTACTGAAGTAATACTGAAACACGAAGGCCTGTTTCTTTCAAAATCCCTGTGGAGATGCTCCAGGTAACCGCTTTCTTGTCACCGAGAAGTCAACAATTTCTTTTTACCAAAGTCAGGGCAAGATTAGGGCTGTGACACGTTTTACATGAGCACTTGTTGCACAGTGTAGTTAAAATAGTTTATTTTAGCCTCTCAGATGTGGAACGTTACCTCCCACTATTTTTGTAAATTTCCACAAACGACAGGCCATGAGTCACTGTCTTGTGCTGAAACCTCCATTGAGCATCTGTGTGAAAACAGTCAGTACTCCAAGTACTCGGCAAAACTTCTTTCCTATCACCTCTGTCCACGTCTACAGCTGCTTCGGTGTGCCTGGATTCCGAGCTGAGGGACACAGAAGCGCTGTTTGGCCCATGATTGGCTCCTTTAAAACCAAATATATTGTTGAGGGAAAAACGCTTGACTTCCCAGCAGAAGCGAAGACCAGAATTTGACCATCCTCCTATAAGGGCAGAAGAGAAGATAGCAGGCTATTGTTGGAGTCGTGACTTAATCTCTGATGAATAAATTAGTCTCAGGTCTGTGGGGAAGGAATGAGGAACAGATGAGAGGATAAACAGCGGTACAGTCATGTCGCTACGGAGACAGGAAAACACCTATTTGGCTCTTGTCCTCCTGTGTTTAAGTCACCCTATGTATGTGTTTGCATTTGAGGAAAACCTCAGTCCAAAACAAAAGCAGCTCTGTGGCTCAGTGCTGCAGGGATAAAGATAACGATGGTGCCTGGAGAAACCTTGAAGAGTTTCTTGGCAATGGAATCGCTCTATTCATGTCACTGTAAGTATAAAATACGACCTCTTCATTAAAAAAAGTAGTCTTTATAGGTCTGCAAGAAGGGAAAAAAGAACGAAATAGTGAGTAGGAGATTTAAAATCTAAAAGTTGAGAGTATTTGACTATTTAAACAGGATCTTACCTACAGCCCGTCTATGGTTCTAGAGGTGTCATCAGTCATCTTTGGAAGTTGTTCTAGTGCTCTGCGTGAGTGATATGACACCAAATGGGTTGGATTCACAATCATATCCACGTTAATCATAATCAATTTCACATCGCAGGCCTAATAATTTCTCATACCTTCCAGAATACCATGATGTCGACATTTCCCGTGTATACATCATGTATTGAAAAAATATAATTTTCCATAGTGTTTACTCCAGGTGCATTTCACATTTGTCCTCCGGCAGCGGTACACCAGCGGTCGTGACGCTGTTTTCGGAGGTAAGACTGATCCAGGTACAGCCTGCGTCCGTCTGTCAGTGCCAGTCTTTCATTCAGTCTCCCTCCACTGTTACCACTGCTTGTAAAAACGACCGGAGGGAATTTAAAAATAATGGTGACAATTTACAACAGACGCTCCATTCAAAGAAACTTAGAGGCCTTTTTAAACATCTCCAGATTTTCACGAAGGGGATATAAAGCCGCCATCCCCATGCTGGCCTCACATCTTCATTCTCTCTCTAAATCTTTGTCACGCTCTCTTTCTTGTTCTGTTTTCTTCACAATAACAGCCCCCTTTTTCCCTGTCGTTGCTCCACATGCATGGAGGTGCACATGCACACATATACACACACACACACACACACGCACACACACACATGCATCCCAAGTCAATTTCATGGGACATATTTGGTGTCAGAGCCAATCAGGGCAGTTTGGACGGGCCTGTATGCCGCATGCCTATTAAACGGTGGTCAGAATTGGGGTGTCTGTGCCTGTCTGTGGCAAAGCAGCTGCACATGTTAAATATGTCGGAGAAAGAACGGGAGGATTGGAAGAAGGTGGCTAGAATAAAGAAAGCTGGATGTGGGAAACTCAGAGGAAATTGGAGGCAGGGAGGAAGTTGAAAAGAACAGATGGAGACAGATATAAACAGGTAGAAAATAGAAGGAGAAGAAGGGAAGAAACCGGTCAAAAGAAGTGGATGGTAGCAGTACAGGAAGAAAAAAATAAAGGCTCTTGGACAACGATACATTTAAACACACATTTCAATGATGGGAAAGGTTTTATTAGTATTTCTACATCAATGGAAGAATATTTAAAATGTAAAAAGACCTGCTTTGTGGTGATGAAACAGTAGATTTTATTTCTTTAAGCTAAAACCCCATGTGAGAGACCTCCATTTGACACCTCCACACCTCCATTCCAATGCTTCAATGGTTGAATCGCTGCGATAAATTAAAAGCAAACCTCACGCAGTTGCTCACACGAGCCCTTGCACGGGGAATATCATAAGACTATCAGTTTGCTCCAGCTCGTGATGAATGATCTGGGACAAAACTGCGCAAGAATGCCATTACATTTTAATCACCGATTTCCTCATGTCTGGATTTCGCACCAACGTTCTAGGACGCAGGATCTGAAACTCCCCATCCAGATATCCACAGGAGAAATTTGTCTTAGTCTCAGCACGACAGACCTGTCAGACTCAGGAGACAGACTTCGGGAGTGAGAACACTTCCAACAAAGGGCTTCCACATGGTTTAAATGACTGTTGAGTGCACGGTAAGAAATGTCAGAGAATAACAACCTGATGCATGAGCAGGAACAAAAACACCACGCACACAAAAACATGAGTGGCCAACATACACGCGCACAGCTGCGCACGCCAGAGTCTGAGAGAGAGTGAGATATAAATTACACATCTGCCAGATGCAGCGATAAAAAGTGAGTGTGTATGAAAGAGGCAAGTGGTGTGTGCACGTGTGTGTGTGTGCATTATGGTAAGTCTATTTAACACGAAGCATTAACTTTTCTAATCATTCCCAGACGACGAGGAGACGCGCACGCTGCGTGTGCTGCAAGTGTGTGTTGTTTTTCATGACTTACAAAAGAATATAAGTGTTCATCTAAAAACCCCAAAGTGAGGTCTGAAGAGTCCCCACAGAAGCACCTATAATCTGTGTGTCTGCGCTTGTGTTTGTGTGTCGTGTGTTTGTGTTTGTGGTTCCCGACATCCTGTAAACAACAAGCATCATGACACGGTGGTTGTTATACAGCGCTGAAGCTTGCCTCACTCCACAATTTAGCGCACATCTGTCATTCTGCTTCAGTTTATCTTTGAAAAAAAATCTGGAAGTGGAGCTAAATTTCAGCATTTTATAAAATATTGGCTTCATCATTTTACTACTTAAATTAGTTGAATTAAGAAAATGCATAAAAAGTCACAAACATTCCTGCTTAACATGGGAATTAAAAAGGTGCTAATTAGCTCATCCTGGCTGAAAACATTTCTCTGTAAAATAGTGTTTAGTCTGCAGATTCAGCAGTACTCAAATAAACTGCACTGAAGTGAAGACAGTTAATCCCAGCATATGGATCATGCCGTTTTTGTGACATCAATCGCGGCCAGATTCTGTACAGTAGACTTAATCTGCAGCCTGCCACTAGGAGGCGACTGAAATGCTTTGCTCATGTCGCAGATCTTTTACATACACACGGATTCAGTAGGTAAATATCATATAATGGTTTTATGAGCCTGTTTGCCTTTTCCTGTGGCTCAAATAATAAATCTGTGCAGCTCGCTGCTTTGAAATTCCGGCTGTGTTTTACTGTCTTGGAATTTCTCAGGTGAGAGTTGCTGTGCGCCACCACAACGTTATCGCCACCTGGTTCTGCCGATCGAATGACAAAGCAGCAGAAAGAAGCACAGGTAAATCAAACCAGCCTTTGTCTGTCTGCCTGTCTCTCTGCATACCTGCATGTATGCAGCACCTGTCTGTGTGCCTCTGACTGACCAATCAGCCGCCTGTCTCTATGCCTGGCTGTGTCTGCCGACCTGACTTTATCTCCTCGTTTGTCTCCGTGCAACCTGACCTGCCCGATGTCCCGGGTCTTTTTCAGAGCATGACTGGCTGGCTGGCTGGCTGACTGGCTGACCTTTGGGCTGATTAGAGTTACCTACCGCAGAGCAGCAGGGACTCACAAACACATGCGCGCACACGCAAACATAAATGCGCAGGCAGCTTATTCAACTGACCAGAACCCTTGGCCCGAACCACTAACCATGCACTCATCAGCACCACAGTCCTGTGAGTGTGTAAGACATGCAGTCTAATCTCATCTGCTGGCTGTTTTGGCCGGGCTGCAGTTTTTCCTTATTTTTAGGAGTTTACATCAATGGCGGGATTGGGAACACAGCGAAATACCAGCAAACATGCTCGTGTACACACACACAAAAGAGCTATAATTACACTATTACGCCATAGAAGGGAAAGTAGTGGAAAACCCAAAGAAGCAGAAGCACAAAGAGGTGTAAATAGAAAACGGGTGACTCACATTCTAGTGGCTACCCACACATACAATGAGAGAAAAAATGAGCCAAAACCCAGAGTTCCTCCACATGAAGCCAGAGGAAAGAGTGTGGTGACAGAGCAGGAGGAGGAGAGCTTTACTTCCACTCACCAGTTTTATAGTTACTGGAGATGCTATCACAAGTGTGAGGGTGTTAGATGTTATGTTCTGGAAATAAATGAATGCTCTCAAAGAACGGCTTTGCTACCCATGAATCACTGTCTGAAATGAGGTCCAGGGAGTAATGCTGTACCCCAAAATGTGGCTGAGGGGAAATTCTAGAGGTTTGTCTCCCCCCCTACACAATATCTGTCACTATATACTGGAAATCTTAGTCTTTGTTCAATACCTCTCAGCTGCGTTCATATATAATCATAACCGTTCGTCAATTAAGGATTTAAATGCCAAACTTAACAAACTCTTATTACTGTTTATTGTGAAAACTGACAGACATTGATTACTATTAGAGCTTTTGTGTCAGTGAAACATAGGAGATATTAACTTTATAAGGACATAAAACAGATTAACAGGAAATTCCACAGACAGAAAATGCTGAAAAACTTAAAGAAATGGTTCTACAAAACGATCAGTTATCATTATTGCTGAAGGCAGCGTCGAAATATTACGACTAACTACTGTAGACGCGAAATATTTCAATTCTATTAGAAAGCATTGCATCAAATTAAGATGCATGCTGCTTAAGTGAAATAAATGGAAAAATGCATGAAGTGTAAAACAGTAGTTGCAAACAGGTTAACTCCAGTACCATCTGTTGGAACGAAAATAACATTCTATAACTCTGAAGCAGTGCAGCATGTTGGACTGTTTCAGCGAAGCAGCTGCAGGAGCTAATGTTACAGCACATCTTTGCTGCAGGATCCTGGCTTAGACGCTGATAAGATACGCCAAAGTAGAAACCCAATCACGTCAAATCAAGGTGGAAACTTATGATATTTATTATGTTATGATATTACAGACCTGCACAGACTGAAACAACAACAAAAACAAAACAGGGAAGTTGCTAAATGCTAAAAAAAAAAAATTGTAACAAGAAAATGAAAATCATACACACCTTTTCCATTCAGTTTGTCCACTGCTCAACATCTGAATGTTGTAGTGCACTTCATAAAATTTAAATAACACATTGTAGTTCTAACACCTCTATTGTGAAGCCTTACCACACACACACACACACACACACACACACATACACACACACACACACACACACAAATGGACGCGCACACACACACACTGCTGAAGGAGTCATCCAAGGGACACCCTCATTAACCAATGCACAGGTGTCTGCAGTCATTCCTAAATGACCGAAGACCAAACTTAAACATCAACCAGTGCAAGTCCAAAGCACGCGCGCGCGCACACACACACTCACACACACACACACACACACACACACACATCTGTGCATGTGCTGATGCGCCCGCAGTTTCTTCTACACAGCTCAGAGTCACTGGGGCTAAACAACTCTGTAGTTAATGACTTTCCCACCCACTGCACAGCATGCACATGTTGAAGCCGTTAACGATAAGTGGCTTTTCGAACGTGGTTACGTCCTGATGTCCTGTTAATCTCACATTCCTCACTACAAAGGCCACAAGGGCCAAATGAGACGAGTGAGTTTGTAATGACAAGTGTCAACTTCCTGATGAAAATTATTCTTGATAGAATTTTCAGAAAAGATTAGAGTTAAAGGAAATATTTAGGTGCAAAGTGCATCACTGGGATCTACACATGAGCTCCCAGCTGATCTTAAGTTGCAGAACAACATTCCACTAAGTGGCCTTTTGTTTCTGCAAAGACCCAGAGGAACATTGTACAGTGTTTTTAAAAGTTTTTAATGGCAACTGCAGATTTTTAATAACTACATACTATATTTCTCCACCAGGGAACTCATTAATTGAAAATAATCTTATAGGATTTATAGATATATTTCAAAGGCAAAGTCAATGCCAAAACACAGCGCAGCCATCTGCAACCTGCTTTTAAAATTCAGCCCACTGTTACTGAAAGGTTTTGCCAATGTCCATATCTGACTGATAATGCAATACATTCTTTTGTTACTGGTCTCTGCTCCAGTGGAACAATAAAAAATATACACATTACCTAAAATAACAACATTGTGGCATAATTGGCCAGAATTTAGCACTTAATCACTCTGGCACTTAACACATTCTCATCCATAGGTATTTAAATATTACTGATATAATGATATTCATTTTGTCTCCATTGTGGTTTTTCTTTAACATTTGCACATCTTAGAACATTGACATGTAGCAAAGAACTACAGATGGAGAGTAACAAACTGTTTAGTGGTGATCAAGAAAAGCAGCAAAGATAGATAAAATGCTAGACTTATACAGAATAGCTGCCCTCATTACGCCGATTTTCCCTTCAGCTAATATGAAGTAAATGATGGCGCTTGGATTTTTTTGCATTTGATCATTTTATGTTATTTTTTAGGATGGAGGTCACGTTTAACATAAAACTGTGGAGGTTTGTACCTGGAGGTGTCTGAAGGCAGCGGTGAGCTGAGTCATGTGCAGAGTCAGGCACCTGGACGTGCATCTGGCGCTGTGGATCTTCTCCTGAACATCCTCCTGCTCCGGTGAACTCCTGCGGGCGAGAGACACCGCCAACGCCGCGCACAGGAGCACCAGACCGGCCCGACAAGCGCACATGACACCCAGGACCCGCAGCGAAAAGTCGAAATGAATGAACGCGAGTTAACCGGTGAACTTCTCTCGCGCTGCTCTCGCGACTCTTCTTAAAGTTCAGAATGAAAACATCTGAGCTGCGCGCGAGGGGAGCACCGAGCGGAAAAGCTCTTCCCTCCTCGCGGACACTCCCACCACTGGCGACAAGTGATGTGGCCACGAGGACATCATCATCGTCATCGTCATCATCACTATCATTACAAAACAAAAATTTTAATTTTGAAAAAAAAAAAAAAAAAAGCTTTTTAAAAAATTACTTTTCATTGAAACAAATCTGGAAAAGAAACTCTAGAAACATAAAATCACAGAGGAAAACAATCAGACAAGAATTCTTCAAGAAGCAAATTAATCTTTGCAATCATTCTTGTGATGTCTTTGTTGAGTTTAGATGGTTTAGGTAGCCCAGGCTGGCTCAAATGTTATGCGATATGATGACCTGTCTTCAAAAAACATAATGGTCCATTCCAGTCTGAAACCTTTTGTTCTGAGGTTCCATCCAACGTGGAAATCGTTGACTCTCTTCACCTGTCCAATAAAGTTAAAAATTTAAAAAAAAAAAGAATGCAGGTTTGGATCAAAGATTTGCACACACACGATGCAGCAAAGTCAGAGAAAGTACTTAAGCCTAATTGTTCACATACAGGCTATTGTTTTTGGGTCTATTAACACTTAAGTAATACTATTCCCAAAAACAAACTTCCCTTTATAGTCTGGGAATTCTCTCCAAGGGTAATTATTGAAGCAGTCTAATAAAAGAGCATTCATTAATGGGAAAGAGACATGAAGAATGTTTGGGCAAGGTGTCTGTCAATGAGCCAGTCGGTATGTTAGTCACCGCTTTTCAGCGGCAACTGCCCGGCCAAGAGGGGCTTATTAGACCCAGGGCCAAGACGGGATGTTTGGAACTCGTGGCTAAAAGCACAACCTGTTTATGTGAAACTGTAACCCAGCTGAATAGTCATCTATGTTGGCAGTATGATGTAGAATGTGTAACCTTCGTTTTGATGGAGAGTACTGTAAATGGAAACCAGTAAATGTTTACTGCACTCTGGCAGAATTATGTTCTTGGCCCAAAATTTTATAGTCATTGTATAATAAAACTTCATCCTATTGGGGTAGATAATGTGGTATAGATGTTGTATCAGTAACTAACTAACTAAACTGTAACTTTGCAATATAGTTTTATTCTCTTAAACCTTAATTTCTTACACACATGCTTACTTTCTTTCTCTCTCTTATTGTCACACAGATGGATGAACAGTAGTACATTTCTGATCTAATTAAATCTCAATCTCCATTAATGGTCCAACTCAGGTCTGACGTGGATGAACAGCTTCTATGCCACCACACACAAACACATACACACACACACACACACACACATATTCACAACATAAACTTTTACTGTCTAAGTTAATTTAAAATCAAATGTTTTACAGTGAAACAAAGAAAATAGAGGATTATAAGATGAAAATTCAGGTCACCATAGATCACTTTGCTTTGTTAATTTGTTTTTCTCTCTTTCCCTGACCATTTTTTCCTTACATGGTCATTGGGAGGGTGCTGGAGTCTACCCCAGCTGCAAGGGCCTGATCGCAGGGCTCGATCTAAACATTTGGGATTACCTTGCTCAAGGGTATTTCAGCAGTGCTCTGAAAAGGTGTCCTGGCACCACCCATATGCCACCAGAACACCTTTCTAATTTCTGTCCGGAACCCTCTGCTTCCCAGCCCAGCATCCTACAGACTGAGCTTCCACTGCTGCAACTACTTTATTGAACTACTTATGTTCAACCAAATTAACTCAGTCAACTTTGATTTTTCACACTGATTTTACTCTTGACCAAAGTTTCCAGACTGGATTAGAAACAGCCTGATGCTGAAATCAAGAACCTCTCTGTCTGAGTTACTGGCTCGTCATCATAGAATTCCAATATGTCAACACATTTTATCACAACAATCACTGCAGAATTAACTACGCTTGTCAACTACAAAACCTGGTTCTAATTTTTTTTTCGTCAACATGTCACTGTGTTCCAAACAATCATCTACTGATCACCAATTCATTTATCTGCCTCAGATACGATTTAAAAGTTATTACCATTCCTGTCCAAAATTATTAAAGTGGTCAGAAATTATTTCCTGCAAATGGCACTACTTGCAACTAATCTATGGGTCTTTGTCCTTACTGTCTTCAACTGAGTTGCTTGTCAGAGATTTATCCAAGATCAGAAAAGTGCCTCATGATGTGAGCTTGTTTTGTCACACAAAGGACTATAAAAAGAGAAATAGCGTCTCTATGTGGCCAGTATAAGTACTTGCAATTTCAGTGTCATTGTGTCTAAAAGACATTTCTCCTGTGACGCTACATTATTTTACATGATATTTACATTGATTCACATCCTTTTTTGTTTGTTTGTTTGGGGGTTTTTGTTTGTTTTTTTGTATTGTTACAAGTATGTGTTAGAACGTGTTATGCTGCAGTTTCATTCCACACCAAATAGCGGCGGTCACGGGACAGTTATCGCATTAGAGGAGGCGGAGGCAGAAGAAGAGACATATCGCTCACCGGACGTCCTTTTGTTTTTTTATTTTTGGGGGATTTTTTGTTTGTTTGTTTGTTTGTTTGTTTGTGTTTCAAGCAGAAACGTATTTTTTCTTTTTCTTTGATTTCAAATGTACCGTGTATTTTTGGTGGTGGTTATATCATTTATATTTTCTGACCTCTATATCGTCTTTTGTTTTGCTCATTTTTTTATATGAATAAAGACGGGGCAAAAAAAAAAAAAATGATTCGCGCATGCGCAAAAGTTATATAGTGCAGCTCAAGTTCCGGGTGCAGATTGGTTATAAGTAGTTACTCTATAAATTTGACCATTCAAATTTGATTTAATGTTTGCAGGTCATGCTGACATTAAATTTAGAACGCGCATTAGCTTTCCTTGCTTTATCTTCATAAGTTACCGTTAGCCTATTTGCTAAACCGTTTGCTTTTGGTTGTGTTTTGTTGTATGATTTCAACATTCAGCACAGCACTTGATTTAAACATTATAGCATTTCCTGTTTTTGTTTTTGTTTTTTTAATTACCTACTTTGATCAGCCTTTTAATACAGTCATGGTTATGTAGTAGCATTACACAGTCATTTCCGTGGTTGCTTACGTTTGTTTATATCTCTATTTGACCTGCATTGAAATGGGACCTTGATGCAAAACTCTTCTTCAGGGTAATGGGCAAAAAGTCCCATAAGAAAACGGGCAAGAAGTTTTCACCCTTGAGTGAAGAACAGGTGATTAACAAAGTCAGTCATTCAAACAGATGTATTGATTTTGCTGTCTGGTGGCCAAAAATAATATCGTGCGAAATGAACAAATTACAATGTCATATTGAGGAAACTGACCAAACAACTTTGGTGCATTATACTTGTTTATAAGACCTTTGAATAATAGAAATTATTGAAAAAATATTGTTAAAATTAAACTTGTGAAAACCTATAGGCCAACAGTAAAGAAATTAATATTTGTTGTAATCTTCAAAGTTTATTTAAAAATTATTTTTTTTAAAAACTTGAAATGTATTGTAAGATGAAGATAATACTTGACATTTTTCCCTCTCCATTTATGTAGACATTTGAAGAACATGATGCTACGAAAAAATACAGAACTGTCAAAAGAAAGCAAGATATCAAAAATGACGAATGGTAAGAAATTGTACCGTTGCTCTCTCACAACAAAATATTACCATTGTTTGGCTGAAAAATTACATTTTTTGTTACATAATTTTTTTCTTCCCCACAGCTGCGCATCAAAACTTGATAAGAAAGCTTTTCCTGCAGTTGAAGAAGTCTCTCAAGGCTCCTGTCAAACAAAAAAGCCTGTGTCTGAACTGAAAGCACCTTCGAAGGAAGTGAAATCTTCCAACGTCTCTTTTTCTGTTCATGGGGGAAATTACTTTGTTAAAGACAATGACCCCGTTGGTGGCATTAAGACTGTGGAAAAGGGATCCTCAAAATCATTCAGAACAAGCAGTGTTTGCTCTCAACAAGCAACTTCTCAAGGCAGCTGTGATGACAAGTCTCATCACAGGATGTCATCTAAAGTGAAGAGACCACTGTTAAGTGAACGTGAACAGAAGATACAGAAAATATTTGGCAGAGCAAGGAAGCTCTCAAGGAGTGGAAAAAATTGCAATGCAAAGACCAGGGAACTGGTCAAGGCCAAATCCATCTCCGAGAATGTGTTACTGCAAGAAAAAGGAAGGCTGTTGAAGGATTTGTGTGCAAAAAGGCTACCCAGTGAAGCAGAAACATCCTCAGCATCTTCTTTAACCAAAGACACAACCTCAAGGACAAAAAGCATTTCTAACGCAATAAAAAAAGCCTCTCCGGTCAAATCGGCACCACGTAAGTCAGCTACGTCAGAATCTTCTAAGCAACCAGCTTGGTCAGCAGAAGCCACACCTCTTCCTAATTTTAAAATACCTAAAATGGTTCATCACGGTCAAGCAGAAAATGCAGCAAAGAGTTCCGGTTCTGAGTCCTCAAAAAGAAACCGCGAACATGCAAATGAACTTTTTAAGTTTGAGACTGTCCATCAATCTCATATTCGCCAAGATGATAGCCAAATTCTCTCATGTGACATAAAAAATGAGAGATCATCTTCATCCTCCCGTCTCCCAGATGCCTCAACCACAGTCACTCACCCTTGGCAAGATGAGGTAATAAATGCTAAATTTCGTATATACTTTGTTAAAGACACCATTTTACTGGCTCATATTAAAAAGCAAACAATTTTATTGTCACAGAGTTACTTCCATTGCGTTGTTGTAATCTGTAGATGCAAGTGGTTGAGGAGCTTCATCTCGCCCGCTCTAAGAAGTGTTTGGAAGTGGCTGTGAATCACAGCTATGGGGAGCTCACCTGTATGGACATAGAACTTACAGAAGATGGAGCTGCAAACACACTCTGTGAGTGTGGCGCCACAGATTTTCATCAACTTTGAGATCTATATAATAGTTTAAAAAGGCTACAAAGTAACTAGTTAACAGTGTGACATTTCATTTAACATCAGTTAACGACTTGCTGCTGTCCATCCTTTCTGTTTGCAGGCAGACAACCTTCTCAGCAAGATCTGATCCTAGTTTTAGACACGAACATTCTCCTAAGTCACTTGGATTATATTAAAAACATCAGATCTCATGGTCTTGCAGGTATTTTTCATTATTAAAGACTTCTATCTATGATGTGATGAACCTGAATGGAAAAATATGCAACAATGGTTCATTTCTCCCTTTTCATGTTCCAGATGAGATTGGGTTCCCTGTTATCCTGATTCCCTGGGTTGTTCTTCAGGAGTTGGATTTCCTTAAAAGAGGCAAAGACTTGTCTGGCTCTGTGGCTCACCTGGCCATTCCTGCTATCTCATATATATACAACACGCTGAAGGACCGGGCACCTCGGCTGTGGGGCCAGTCCATGCAGCAAGCTGCTGAGAGCAGTTGTAAGTAATTTTTTTTCAATGATAATACCTCTACCACAACGAGAGCCAGACATCTGAATAAGTTGGTCGTTAATATTTATATAAATATGATGTGTTTGAGTCCTGGGTGATGCACTCATTCCATGAGTAAGTTATTGTTTGACTCTGTGTGTTGTGTCAATAATCCACACTTGCCAGGAGCAGGGGACGTCCAAGGACACTTTTTTAGTGTTTGCTGACCTGTTTTTACCACCTCGTTCACAGTCAACCAGCATAAAGTGGTTCCAAGTGACACCAAGATGGTATCTTCACAACAAGGGCAGATTTCGTTTGAGTACTTGTCCTCAGCTACACAACTGTATTGTGCTCTTGATATGATGGATATTTAATCCTCCGCTTCTTTAGTTAGGTGAAATACCTGACATTATTCTTTCAACAGGCCTAAAATTTCTTTTTTTTTTTTTTCTTCTCTCCCCAGATGGCCTGAAGGCTGAGAATAATGACGACAGAGTGCTGCAGTGCTGCCTGCAGTACCAGAAGCTGTACCCAGAGTGTGCTCTCATCTTGTGCACGTGAGTTCTGCTCCCTCTACTCATGTATTGCTGCAGTTCCAGAGTGTGTGTCCTCTGCAAATAACACACACGCATGTGACTGGAAATGGACCCAGCCAGATAGTTCCAGTTAGGATGACATGAACAGACAGAGTTATTGAGGAAGAATTGATGTGCTGAGCAGGCAATTCTGGGTTTGGTTCTGGGATAGGTTTTTTTGTCTTTCAGGCTGTAACGGCCCTGACCTGTTTTCTGCCTGTTTCCAGATGGTTGCATCGATTGTTTTACTAGCTTGTTAGCTTTTAGTATTTCAACAGCGACAATGCAACCACACTCACTCCTGCTGTAGAAAAAAAATGTCACGAAACACTTTTTCACTGCATTCTTGCTGAACTCTTCACTTAGAAATTATAATGGCTTTTGCATTTTTTTAATTTGCATCTCAGATTCATTCATATATCTTATACATATTGTTAAAAGTTAGACAGGCACAGTTAAACATGTCATATACTTAACAGGCAGATGAAGAGAGAGAAGCCACGGTAGCGCTAATGCTACTAGATCAATGCAAAGATAAAATAGTAATGGTCAAAAGAAAATTGCACCAATTCTGAATTGTGTTATCGTGTCAATATGGGACTTTTTTTTAATCACCTTTTTTTATCATTAGCAATGATAAGAACCTATGCAGCAAGGCTTTTCTCTGTGGGGTCAAGGCCTTTAGCAAGAAGGATTTGGAGTCAGAGGTTAAGAAGTTCAAACATGATAATCTACCTCTGCAGAATTTTAAGACCTCTACGATACCTCACACCAGCCATCAAGCCTTATTACCAGTATTTGGTAAGTCGCTTTCAAAATCTATCATTTTGGTTATATCTTTTATTTAACATGGACTGTATGTTTGTTGACAGAAAATAAACCACTCAGGACAAGAGGCGTTGAAGAGAAGACAAAATGGGATGTCAGCCGAGAAGTCTGTGAATTAGAAGACTGCCTGCGAGACGTACTTGCTGATGTGTTAGAGGTGGAAATGAAGGCTGTTTATGATGATCTGTGGCTTGAGGTGAAGTTCAATTTTATATTTTCACCTAATTGGACAGCAATTAGTCATTATAAGTAGATGCAGTTACTTTTATTGGTGTATTTAATGTTTAGCAAGTCAAGGCACATGTTTGGTCCAGACTGTTGATGGTTATTAAAATTAATTCACTTTTAGAACTTATTTTTATGCTGGAATATTTATGTTTCAGTTAAATCATTATTGTTCTTGCTTCACATCTTCACAGGTGGTTTATAGAAAACCCCCCTGGACTCTTCAAGATGTCCTGCATTGTTTGAAAAAGCACTGGATTGCAGTCTTTGGGCAAGTTATCCAACGGAAAATGCTGCAGCTGGTTTTAAATCTCATCGACTTCTTCAAGTCAAGTAAGTTCTTCAGGGTTACACTGGCTTTCAGTGTTTTTGTCATGTGAATGTGTTTAATCTGATCAGAAAATTGTTTTTAATAATTTGTGGACTTTTGTTGATGTAAAAAAAATGAATGTAGATGTTATCCATAGATCATAATGGGTCATCTAGTCAGGAAGTTAGAGGTCACTGGAAATATTCCCCACATTTTTGGCCTTGGCTCAAACACTAACGGGTAAACTGAACTACAAACTCAATAAGTATTGACAGTAACCATGGTGATGATGGTGCTTTCGACTGTACAGTCTACAGAGGTGTTGAGATATTGAGGTATGTGCCAGATACAGAATTACTCCGTATGATGTCATCTCACCCTACAGAACCCGTAAAGAATCAGGACATTGGCTAAAAGGGGACAGTGAAATGTCTGTCAGGTAGTTGCTGAGTCGCTCTCTGAAGCACCTTTTGTGCTGGATTTAATTACATTCTGCCTTTAGTGCTGAGTGTGGTTGGGAGTTTAACCCTCAGTCTGTACGTGAGCTTCCATTTAGAAATCCGGTCAGGAACGTATGTAAAGCAGATTTTATGCCAGTTTGTTCTTACTTTGTGAGTCTTTGTTACAGTAGCACAGTTTTTTTTAGATGTCTTGGCAGGCTGGTTCAGTGCCCAAACTAGAGAGGAGGAGGAGGAGGAGGAGGAGTAGGAGGAGGAGGATGAGGATGAGGATGAGGATGAGCGGGAGGAGGGGGAGGAGGAAGACAGAAGGGATAAACTGTTTAGCTAAAAGGAGTGGAAAAGTACTGAATGCAATTGTCTGTCCTCTTGTGAACAGGCATTTACAGCCTTCTAATGTGTGACCAAAATATGTGACTGAAAAACAGGTTATAAAAATAGATGAAGGGTCATAAAATTCTAAAGATTCTCACAACTTCAAATGGACTAAAATCAACACTAAGCATCATTCACATGACAACATTGCATCATTTCTCTGTTAACAGACTACATTAATGGCCCAGGAAATGAATGTTAGTGCATAATTGCAGTATAATTTGATGGAATTATTATTTTATATAACCCTCTGGTGTTTCTTCCTCTTTCTTGTCCCTACCTGTCTGATATCGTATTCCATTTCTCCTATCACAGACCCAATTGTACTGGTCTGCATGGCCCAAATTTGACCTGAATTTGCAATTTCAATTTGAAGCGAGTCTAGCATAATAAAGTTAATCAGAATACACTCTATCATCCATCCACTCTATCATTATCAGGACATCACTATGTAAACATTAAATTTCAATGAATAATTTCACATGTTATTCACATTTTTAATGTCTTGTAGAATCACTCTCTGCTGTCGTGGCTCATGTGCATGGCTATTGTGTCATCTTAGGAGAAACGGTGGATTGCAGTGCAACTTTAGATGCCCTTCAAGAAGCGAAGCAGCTGGTGAAAGCATTTGGGACGAGGTCAAGTCGTGTCCCCCGTGCCCTCTCCATGATTGACAGTATTTTCAATAAGCTAAAACCACAGGTCAGAACCAGATTTGAAATCTGTTACAGGATTTTTTTTCAGGCCTGCTGGATTCTTTCAACACTCAAATGTCTTTGTGTGAGTAGAGTGACACTCCTGGTTCTGATGTTGTCATGAACGATGATAACGATGAAAACAATCAACCCACCACTACCCGAGTCTCTCACCAGGAAGTGTGGGCCCTGTTTGAGAAAATTTGGTCCAGCATGATTGAAGCAAGGTAAATGGAACTGGGCAAAGTTTAATTTGTTTTTATAAGCAGAGGTTATAACGGATAGTTTGGACAATAGGGGAAAGATCTTGACTGAAAAAAAGACTACAATGTGCTGTGAGAATGCAGAGGAAAATATGGTAATTGTTGTTGTTTTTTTAAGAATACCAGAATAAAATCACCCACTCAAGAATGAATTTGTGTGTTTCTCAGGACTGTGCACATAGTGTTCTGCAAAGAACCACTGATCTTTTACTGCTCCGTTTAAAGTGTGAGGAAGAGTGGGTTGAATTACTAACAGTATTTAAATAAGTGTCAAAAGTAATTACAGAAAGTACAAGCTCTTCTTTTAGTTTCCTCAGGATCAGAGGATTAATGGAATTTATTATTTTTTCATTCCCTCACCCCTTAAGAATTTTTTCTTGTCATGTTTCAGCATGAATGTATTCAAGGTGTTGGGATTTGACCCTTACGCCATGCAGAGTTCTCAGCCTGTGGGAGGTCCTTCACCACCACAGGACGCGTTGGTGTTTTTATCCAAGCTCTCCTCCACAATCTCACAGCTGCTTCAAGCCTTCAGCAGGTATCTGGGTCCAATCAAATCAACGCTTCCCTTCATTCCTTCTTCTGTCCCCCTCTGTGGTGAATTATGTGCCATTCATGTCGACATATTTGTCTCTGTCCTTTGCAAATTTCTGAAGTAAAACACAATTGAGATTGTAAAAGATGACCAACGACTAGCACCAATAGGTGGCGCCAGCAACCTTGCACACAGAGATTGTTACAAAGTTACTGAAACCATGAAATATCAGTGTGTTTAAATAGCCAGCATCTTTCACCTGCATAACCTGACATTGGTTCATCTTTGCTCAGTGGCTCCCAACAAGTCCAGATGGCACGCTGTATACTGCAGTCTGATTGTGCTTTCATGACTCTGAAATGCCCTGTAATTTATTGGACCATGTTGCAATAACAGGCCTTACACTGACACATTTTGTTTTTAATGATGGAGTGAATTTGGAGAATAAAGCTCTTGGCAGTTACCAGGATGGCCTTGAGCGCTTTGTAGGTCAATCCTGCGATGACAGTGGGCATTATAGGCAACAAATGGTGCTGACTCAGTTCCTTTTGATTCGCATAATCATTCCTTTGGTGATTATGTAGCTGCTTGAAGCAGCAAGATTCTTACTTTACCTGCTTGTAGACGTACAGAATGATGCAGCTTTTCCTCAGCTGCACGCTGCTTATTAACACTGCTGGCAGAATTCTCAAGACTGGCTGTTAATTCCAGTGTTTCCCATTCTGATCAGGACATGTGGATATGGTGTGAACTTGTTAAACCTGTTTGCAAAGTTCCTTTTTTAATTGAATTTGCTTTTTAAATGTGCATTCTCTATGTTGTGCAACCTTGTGAACTGCTGTATGGAGGGACATATCTTCAGCCTGCTCAAGTACTGTTAGTTTGGAGACAAACATTCAAAGTTGTGACTTGTTCTATGAGGGCAGCCTCTTATTTTGCAGTACTAAACCTAAGCATTAAAATGTTTTAAAGCTTCACTTTGATGAGTCTTTTCCTTCTCTGTCCCAGCATCTTGTCCTCAGTGCCTGGCTCAGAGGAGGTTCAGATGCTGCTCACCGTCATCCAAGCGAATGAGGTTGGTGCCATTTCACAGTCATTTCTGAGCTGCAATAATTAAAGTTGCTTGACCTTTGTTCCTGGGCTGCTGGTGTGGAACCCATCACATTTATTTTTAGTGCAGCTCTCTTGTGTTTCAGATTGTTAAAGTGGATTCCAGATTTGCAGTCAAAGACTTTTGCGACTGTTTCTCGCAACAAGAGTATCGGTAAGACACGTGACTAGACTGGTTTTGTTTTTCACTAAATCCCCTCTTTTGTTTTGTTTTTAAAGACAAATAGGTTTTATCCACCTCCTTGATTTGAAATTGAGCTGGCTGCAGCTTTTCTGTGGCCAGATGACCTGATTCAGTCTCAGCATCTTTGCATTCTTGTGTAATTGTTGCGGAACATGCCTGAACAGGTATGCTTGTTTGTCCACCGACATGTCATCTATCTTTATCTAAATAGCTCTCCTTACATGGCTGCCATGTCAACAATCCCATTATCAACATATTTGTTCAGATTAATGCAACAGAATGTAATGAGACCGCTGTGCCCATGAAGAGAACAAGTCAATTAGGCATCCGAACAATGGCAGATTGTCTTGTGGTGTTTTCTGGTGCAGCAGCTTCTTTCCTTTATTTGAGCTTCGGGGATATGGAGGGCTTTTATGGACTCGTATAAAGATAATAAAAGAAAGTATCTGTTGATTTACCAAGCTTTGGATGTGCAGTGTTGATTTCTTCAAAGCAGCACTGGCTGTTTAGATGTCCTTATTATCTATAATGTAGAATTTTTTGGTTGATGTTGAGATTTTCCTGCAGATATAGAGGAGCGAGGATCTGATTTTCTGACCTTTAGTCTTTCTGTGAGCCCCTCATGTAACACAGGCTATATATTAACACCTCAAAGATGACCTCTAAAGACTAAATGTTAACCTGCTCTAATCCCATTATCCTGCCTATTCTTGGCTCTACTCCTCCTAATATGACATGGCTAAACTGGACACTAGTGCTACTGCCGCTGCAACCAGTTATTTAAATATTTAAATTTAACATTTCATGCTTTATTCTCATGTTTTTCTATGCTACTATCAGATACAATTTAATTTCCACTGCATCAAAGGTAGTTGATCTGTTCTTATTTGATCTACTGAGAATTATTTAGTTGCTCAAGAAGATGAAATATTTTGAAGAATGGCTTTATTTTTAAAGTCCACTTCTCCCAAAAAATATACATCTATTTCATACAGAGACATACAAGTCCTGCCATTGCTGGTCCATTATGTGGATCTCAATCTACACAGTTACACACTGAACCCACCAGCTGCCATGGAAACGGCCCCAATTTTCTTTGGAACAGAATGTTTATGTTCTTGCTGGTGCTTGTTTTCTCTTAATTCCTCATCTGTATGTTGTTGAGCTTTTATCAATCTTGAATAAATATTCCAGGAATTGTGCTGTGGTGGTTTTTACAATCACCAATAAATATTAAAGGATATACAGTATATTACAGTAGACAGCTGTATGAGAGAGACGAGAAGCATGGTAGTCAGACCATCCAATCAGATTAATGTAAGGGTTATGTGGAATTAAAGTCAACATCTGCTGCATCACAGCACTTACCAGGCACGTCATCCCAGCATGTGTTGCACCAGATCACAGCTGTAATGTGGAGCGGCTGTGTTGTGATTGTAAATAATTTATCTGCTGCACTCGCTATGATGCGATGGCCAGGCATTATCTTTGGCCTTAAATATTTGATTTCCATGCCCACGGCAACTAAAGTGATGTCATGAGTTCAACCATGCTTCTGAGACGCCCGATGGTTTGGCCAAGGGGCTTGGTAATGCGTTGTGCCTATGAAAGTCCTCACAAATACAGAAGTGCAAGGATGTATATGTATTTGTGCATGCATCTGTGTTGAAGTCTTCTCATTTCTTGTTTAGAAAGAAGGGTTCCTAGCTTCTTACATCAATTTCCATATTAGTCACCATTATATTAGGTCAATATTTACACTGTAGCATTATGTAACAGCTAGATAGGATGTCCTGGAGGAAACAGTTCTGCAGTTTAATAAAATTAACAAGCCAAGGAAGTGAAGAAAGCCTAAAGCTTTTTCTCAAGACTTTGTACGCGGGATGTTTTTTTTTATTTAAGTCAGTCTGATGTTGAACTGACATTCAATTAAGGCTGAGTCACACTTGAAGGGTCGATGCTTTCAAACGCCTGTAGCTCACATAAACTTTGTTGATTGAGCCTGAGTCAATGAAAACTTCCTTCCTGATAGCCAAGAAGACCTCCTGCCCTGCAGGTCCACGTCGCTTTGCTGTCTGCAGGAATCTTTCTTCCTGTCAGGGTTTGGCCGGACTGGTTTTTAACTTCGGTCTGTTCCCGGGTGCGTATCTCTTCCTAGCTGTGGGGGGTAGCTGTGGGCCGGTTAGTTTGGCTGCCATTAATGTGTTAAGTGTTGACGCTACCTGTGTGTCCACATAACGTGCGCTGCGCTCGTCAATGTTCACGCAGGGACAGGAAGCTTTTCACAGAGTCCCCCGGCTACACTGGAATGCAAAAACCAAACAAACAACAGCCTGGGAATGAAAATGTGGGTTATGGAAACAGGCATCCATACTACTGAATGGAGAAGAGGAAGTGGAAGGAAGGATGTAGACACGTCTTCTCCAGCCAGTTACATAATGTTCCAGTGGGAACAAAGCAGAGGAGGAAACAAACGAGCGATAAGCTCCCTCCCCGTCTCCGCTGCTAAGCAACCGTTGTCAACAACGTGGCAGCTCGTTTTTTTGCCTATTCCTGGTTAATGTGGTTGTGTGCTGTTGCCTTGTGTTTGTAAACACACAGATGTGTTTTGTGTCCTTTGCCTGTTGATGAAAAACTGAGCCGGAGTAAAATGTGCGTGGCAGAGAGTTTCCAGAAACATCCACAGAGGCTCTTTTGTCTGGCGGGGACATTCTGTCCTGCACATAATCAGCATCCAGAAGCTTCACGCATCCACAATCTGGACTGTCAGCTGGGCTCAAACACGTAATATGGCCAGTCTATCACGAGGTTTCCCATTATTTTCCATGACGCCGTTCTTCTTTTCAGAATTTAAATTACAGCCAGAATTTCCTCCTCGCATCTGAGACCACTACAGGAGAGCAGTGGCTAGCAGCCCAAAATACAGATTTGTGCTCGAGTTAAACCAACATTCTAATATATGACAAATTATTGATCATCCACAAAATCCAGCAGAGTGTTATGCAAACGACACCAACTGTGGAACAAATTATTAAATCGATGTGTCTCGATATTCAGGTTTGTTTCCTTTTTTCCCAGGGAGAAGCTGAGAGTTGGAGGGAACCAATTACTGGAGCTAAAAGGGGCCCTGGATTGCTGTGCTGGGGCACATGTGTGCACTAAGAGATGATTTAGTTGAGAAATTTTTATACATGATATTTGAATCATATACAGAGACTTTTATTGTCACAGGTTCACTTACAAGTGCCTTCATTCGCAAATCTGTTTATTTTGTTTATTTTACTGTGTATTCAGTTCAGCTGTCTGAGCTATGACAGCCAGTGTTTTCTGATAAGATTTTTATTACACTTTTATTACACCTTCTCATTCATCATCCTGTTGAATTTCAGTCTAATTTTTGAGTTTTAGTTAATATTCTGTAGCAGGGATTATAGAGTATAATTTTAGAGTTTTTTTTATTTTTCATGTGACTGTAACTTCTTTTATTGGGAAAATTAATGTCAACATAAGCTTCAAGTGAATCTAAAGTTAAAATTGAGTCGTGTGGTGGGATTATTTGCTTTTAGTTGAGGATTGAGGAGAACAGATCCACTCTCTTCATGAAACATGATCAGGAGCTCACTGATGATTAGATTAGAGATAAACCCCAGCAGGCTCTGGTTCAGCCAGATCACTAATTTGTACAGCTCTTTTTTTTTTTTTCTTTCTTTTTTTCCCCCCCAAACACAGACATCCTGATTGCTGGGTTAAATTAATATTAAACTTGATGCTTCTGCCTGGAAATGTAAATAGATTCCAGCACCTTAGAAGAAGTGAGTGACACAGTCTATAAATGATTGCTGAGCGATTCTGGCGTGAAAATAGACTCAAATATTTGGGGGAAAAAATAGAAAGTAAAAGTTTAGCTTCAGCCGAAGTTTCTGACAGTAATGCTTGTCTTTTGTTCTCTCTTGGCTTCTCCGCTCCTCCCTCGCCTTTCTTCTTCCTTTTTGCCTGACTGATTGATTGACAGATGCAGAGGAAATAGGGAGCCGAGGTCCGTTTGGCTTTTATGATTACAATAACAAAAACAACAACTATGAATATTTTCTCCTAATTTAATTTTACCCTTTACCAACTCTCACAATCACAAATGTAAATTTCCAAGCAACAAAATTAGTTGGTGTTAAAACTCAGTTCAGTTTAATATATTTAAATGCAAGGGAATCAAGCATCTATTTATTTGTTCATTTACATGTATCTAGCTATTTTCTTTTTGTCAAGCTTATTTCTTATTCTGCTTCGAGTCTAAATGTTTCTTCTTTGATTTCAAATGTATGTAATCCTTTTCAATACTGCCTGATGTCTATACAGTCTTTTGTTTCACTCATTGTTCTGATAAAAATAAAGACACTGGGAAAAATCCAGTCATAAAAATAACAGCACCTGTTCACATGTAAGAAAACGGAGGGACTGGAAACCTCGGCTCTGGGGCCAGTCCATGCTGGAACGAGTCGTAAGTAATTTTTCCATGTAAATACACCCCAAAACCTACAGTAGGTGTAGAGTGAGAATGTTTCATTACAGAGAAGCTAAAAGTGGTATTTACTCTTTATGTTGTGCAGAAGCCTGGTAGGTGAAATCTGATATACTTGTTAGGAGTTAGACTAGCTCTTTTTAGAGCAGACATCTAAAATATTTTAGCTTTCTTCATTTTTAAGCCTCAAAAATGATTAAGCATTTGCTGTCCTTTCCTGTTAGTTTATTTTGCCTGAAGGCACATTCTTTATGTAAATATGATGTGTTTGAATCCTGGGTGAGGCATTCATTCCATGAGCGAGTTGATGTTTGACTCGGTGTGTTGTGTCAATAATCCACACTTGCCAGGAGCAGGGGATGTCCAAGGACTTTTCGACTGTTTGCTGACCTGCTTTTACCACCTCGTTCACAGTCGACCGGCATACAGTGGTTCCAAGTGACACCAAAATGGTATCTTCACAACAAGGGCAGATTTCATTTCAGCGCTTGTCCTCAGCTACACAACTGTATTGTGCTCTTGATATGATGGATATTTAATCCTGAACTTCTTTAGTCAGGTGAAAGACCTGAAATTCTTCTTTTTTTGTCCCCAGATGGCCTGAAGGCTGAGAATAATGACAACAGAGTGCTGCAGTGCTGCCTGCAGTACCAGAAGCTGTACCCAGAGTGTGCTCTCATCTTGTGCATGTAAGTTCCCCTCCCTCTACTCATGTACTGCTGCAGTTCCAGAGTGTGTGTCCTCTGCAAATAACACACACGCATGTGACTGGAAATGGACCCAGCCAGATAGTTCCAGTTAGGATGACATGAACAGACAGAGTTGTTGAGCAAGAATTGATGTGCTGAGCAGGCAATTGTGGGTTTGGTTCAGGGATAGGTTTTTTTGTCTTTCAGGCTGTAACGGCCCTGACCTGTTTTCTGCCTGTTTCCGGATAGTTGGTTCAGTTGCCAAATAAGAGGACAGCAAGCGCTTTATGTGTTTGGGGGACTGACATGGATGTGAATATACAGTCAAAAATATCCAAATAGTAACTTTTTTTGAGAGCAACACACAATCCACCAACAGTCTGCAAACAACTGATTACAGAGAAACAGCAAGAGTGCTTACGTGTAATACACACACAAGCAATGTGGGTACCCTGTGCGTATGTATGGAAACACTGACAGACAAACCAGTCAGGAACAGAGAGGTTGAGGAGAAGACAAAATGGGATGTCAGCCAAGACATTTGTGAATTGGAAGGCCGCCTACGAGATGCCTCGTGTTAGATGTGGACATGAAGGCTGTTTATGATGATCTGTGGCTTTGGGTGAAGATCTATTTTGTAATGTCACTTAATTGGACAGTAATTACTCATTATTAGAAGATGCAGTTACTTTTTTTGGCATATTTAATGTTAAGCAAAAGCGCATGTTTGTTCTGGTGACTACCTAATTAAAGACTATTTATGGTCATTAAAATTAATACGACAAAAACATAAGTTATATAACATGCCTTGTGCTGAAATATTTGTTCAGGTAAATCATTTTTTTTCCTTGCTTCTCATCTCACATATTGAAAGACATGATGATGATGATGATGATGATGATGATGATGATGATGAGGGTGGGGGTGGGGGTGATGGTGGAGGTGATGATGGTGCTTTCTACTGTACAGCCTAAGGGGGTGGTGAGATACTGAGTCATTTGCCAGATACAGAATTACTCCGTATGATGTCATCTCACCCTACAGAACCCGTAAAGAATCAGGTCATCAGCTAAAAGGGGACAGTGAAATGTGTGTCAGGTAGTTGCTGAGTCGCTCTCTGAAGCACCTTTT
>BJFM01001063.1:299892-311187 GCA_016586285.1 Arothron firmamentum
TTGGCAGGCTGGTTCAGCGTCCAAACTAGAGAGGAGGAGGAGGAGGATGAGGGGGAGGATGAGGGGGAGGAGGGAAGACAGGAGGGATAAAGTGCTTGGTTAAGAGGAGTGGAAAAGTACTGAATGCAATTGTCTGCCCTCTTGTGAACAGGCAATTTACAGCCTTCTAACGTGTGACCAAAATGTGTGGCTGAATTCTAGGTCAAAAAATTATAAAGATTCTCACAACTTCAAACGGACTAAAATCAACACTAAGCATCATTCACATGACAACATTTCATTTCTCTGTTGACAGACTACATTGATGGCCCAGGGAATATTTGATGGAGATGGATGAGATAGAGATCTTTTGTTTTCACCCCCACACTTTGGTTTTACTTTCCCGCTGGTGTTTCTTCCTCCTTCTTGTCCCTACCTGTCCGATATCGCATTCCCTCTCTCCAAAGACGTTGTAGACATGCAGAATGACGCAGGTTGTCCTCAGTGGCACATTGTTTATTCACACTGCTGCTAGAATTCTCAAGCAGGGCTGCTAAGTGTGACTCATGATTATGTGTGAATGGGAACGTCATGTCTTGTACGTGTTATAGTTAGGTCGTATTTTTTTACACTAGTTTTTTTACATTCTCTTTATCATTTCATCCTATGACACCCGAGGGGCCTCAGGCCGCCCTAATCATCATTCAATCATCATTGTACTTGTGCAATGACAAGAAAGACATTTAATTCCACAAATTCCAGTGATTTTTGCTCTTTTTTCCCCACTGCACTCCCCCCTGGTCTCCCTCTCCTTCTGCTGGGGATCCCCGTTCACCTGCCACCCCGTCACCCTGGAGGAGGTGGAGGCGGAGCTACGCAGGCTTGGCCCTGGAAGAGCGGTGGGGCCACACTGAAGCTGTTGCTGAAGTTTTCATTCTGCAATAAAATTATTATTTACTGTTTGAATCACTTTTTAAATTTATTCTGAGATTAGATTTTTTTTTTTTTTTTTTTTTTTGCGAAATATTAATTGCAGTTTGTGTATTTAATGTAACAACTAAGTATTTATTTCCAAAAAAAATACCGGTACGTTTTTTTCTTCATTTGCATGCAGTCCAGTCCCACTTGGCCTCAGTAATCTTCTACCTGCCTTCAGTTTTATTGCAGAGGGTCAGCTGTCTGCTGCAGTCCTTAAGCACCGGTGATGTGTGCGCCCGTGACTGAGGGGATTAGAGCGCAGGTGACGCTGGCAGAGATTACGCCTGCTGCTGTGACACACAAAGGCATCAGATGTCACCGGGAAGCAGGTAGAGACAGATTTCGTGGGGCTTCCTGTCTTGTTGCAAGATTGTTTTGTTGGGATATTCAGTCAGGATATTTATCCATATCCATGCCATTTTTTTTTAGCCTCATTAAGATGATGTTTGTTTCTCAGATGAAAATCTAATTTTTTAAATGAAGCCACTTTGTCATACACCCCAAAGGTGACAGTCCATCTCAGGCAAAGGTTTGATTCTCAGGTCAGTTTTGCTTTAAAAGGCTCAAGCCCGTCATCACTTCCTGCTCAGGGCTTAGTCGGCTTAGTTCAATCTCCACTCAGACACTTACAGAAGCATGAAGGGGGGAAACTGTCCCTGGGGAAATGAAGGTTTTATGTTTGCACGATTTGGACAAGCAGACATTTCTGCAAACGAAGAGCAGCAAAACCGCTGCTGGGAATCTTATTTTGGGAGTATAGATACTTTTACATGTTGTCCAAGTACAAGCATAGAGGCAGAACACAAATATCCAGTTTAAACAATTTATTAATTAAAGGTTACAAATGTGATCATTTCTTACTCCAACATTCCTTCCAGAAGAATCTGCCAATGCCTGACAATTTAAAACACACAAGGAAAGCAAAGTGATCTTTTTTGAGCTGCATCTCTACGTACAGTTAGTATACTACTAAACCACAATAACATAAGTCTGGTCAGCAGAAGCATGGTTGTGCGTGTGTGGCAAGTGCGCAGAATAAGAAAAAAAAAAAACTAAAACTGGCACTGGTTAGATTCATTGATCTAAGCTGTCTGCTACTACTTATTTTATTGGTAAATTAGCAGTGTATAAAAATATAAAAAAGGCCATAGTTTAATTTTCAAAAAGCAATCTTTTCTTTAAAATGACAAAGCATGACAGGCTTTTATCACCTTGCATTCGTGAGTAAGGCTATAAACCATTGACCTTTAAATGTGAGAAACTTACATGTCTACAACAGAAATATTATTAATGAACTTTCCAAAATAAAACTTCAACTGTCACCACTTCATATAACCACCTTCAAAGTGAACTGTGAGCTCTGAAAACCCTCAAAAGTAACAACTCTTAACTCCAAGGGAAAAGGAAAGCACTAAATGTGTATTAAATGTTGGCATATGACAAAAATGAGGAAGAATTAAAGTTTACAGCACAAAAAAAAAAAAATTATATGCAATATGCAAAGGCGTCATGCTGCTTTGGGCAGCAACCCCTCCCCTTTCGTGCCCTCACCCCAAATTTAAGACGTCTTCATTGAAGAGCCCTCCTCCCGACAAGCCCCACCCACACAGATACACTCATACACAGAACAACACGAAACACGATTACGTCACTAAGCCTGTTAGTTTGAAAAAAAGATGAAGCACTGTGAAGCTCCCAACCCTCCCCTCCACCCCATCGTCCCCTCTCCTCAATCGGAGGGAGAAGACGGGGTGTTGGCGCAGTCGTTCCACTCGTCCGTGGCAGGGTTGTACACCTCCATCGTGTTGAGGAATTCGTTGCCATCGAAGCCGCCCACAGCGTAGATGTTCTCACCGAGCATGGCCAGGCCCGCGTTGCTGCGAGAAGCCGTCATGCTGCCCAGCATCTTCCATTCGTTGCGGGCGGGGTCGTACACTTCCACGCAGCGGAGGGCATGGGAGCCATCGAAACCGCCGACAAGAAACAGTTTGCCTGGACAGAGACGCGGTTTAGATCGTCTAAAAACCTGCCCAGCAAAAACGCAACTTTCTGCTCCCTGACAGTCTGGCTCACCTGCATGGACGGCAATACCGGCCCCCCTGCGGGCCACATTCATGGGGGCTACGAGGGTCCAAGTGTTGTTCTCAGGGTTGTAGCGCTCCACAGAGTTCAGGCAGTTCCACGACTCTGCTCCTCCAGCCACATACATGAAACCCTCTAACTCGCACACTGCTGCCTGGTGCCTCCCTGGAGACCAAAAAAATGATTTCAAAATCAATAAATGCTACTCCTATCCAGATTTCCATAGGGAATACTTCAATCTGGGACCGCAGACACATACTGATGTTAAGAGAAGCACAATTGGACCAGGTTTTGGTCACGGGGTCAAAAGCGTCACAGTTCTTCAATCCCTTCTGTCCACAGGGGTCTGATCCTCCCACAACGTACAGTTTGTTGTTAAGGGAGCAGACGCCTGCAACAAGAAAGCAAAGATGAGCCAAAAAAAAGAAACCCAGCCTGACCTCTGTTCATTTAGTGTCCTGGAAACAGGACACTAAATGAACTCATCGATTCAGTGAGTTATTGAATCGATGCAGAGCGACTGACCTGCGTTGCAGCGGTTCGTCCTCAGCTCCGGCACCTGAATCCATTCATCAGCCAGTGGATCGTATCGCTCTCCACAGCTCAGCTCATCAGAATGTCCATTTGAACCTCCAATCACATACAGCTGACCCTGTCAGAGGTCACATACAGTGTTACAGCAATGCTACGTGGGGTTGCTGCATTATTTCCTCTGATCTACTGCTAAGATTTTAGGAAAAAAATGAAAGTTTTACCATAAGAACGGCCATCTGGAACCGAGCCCGCGGAGTTCGCATGGGTGCAATGAAGCTCCAGCGGTCCTCTTTGGGGTCGTAACACTCCACAGTCCTCAGACACTCCTCTCTGTTGTAGCCTCCTGCAGGCCGCAGAGATCAAGCTTACACTGGTGCTCCATGCTACACCCCGTTCTTTATAATTGGAAGTGTGTGTTAATATTCCAACCTGCTGCAACGAGTCTTCCGTTCAGGGCTGCGGTGCCCAGACCAGAGCGGGCATAATGCATGGGAGACAGAGGCTGCTCCTCCAGCTCCTTGGGCTGGACCTCGAAGCTAAGGCTCTTCATCAGACAGGGGGTGGCAGAAGGGGATGTTTGGGGGCTGCTGCGGCCATGCAAGAAGATCACACACAACACACCGTCCATGACCGCCAGACACAGGTAGGTGTTGTCTAAGGATGAGATTGGAGTGTTAGAAACGGAAGAGCTTTGGAAATTTGAAAAGTTCATTGGTAAAGTGATGTTTCCATCATCCTCCACAAATCCATTTCCACTTACTTGTGGTCTTCTCAGAAGCAATGTACTTCCACTCTCTTCGGGTGGTTTTTGGGGCATTTGTCGCTTGATTGCAGGGTGAAAGACTCCCTGAAGAGCTGCAGCTCATCTGTCTCTGGGTGCTTTCTCGCACGGGTTTCTTCTGCAAGAGCACAGTGCAGCTACAGGAACCAAGCTTGCACCACAGCCTCGCCAGTGGCCAACACCAGCTTACTCACAACCGGAGCTACCCTTTAAACCAGCTGTCTAACGCAACGTTGACAGAATGAACCAGCAAAACAGCACCACAGACTGCAGCTCTACTCTACAGAATGAGTACTCAGAATTCAACTGAAAGAAGAGCAGCTGCTCTTTCCTGCCTGATTGAGCTTAAAACACCAAATACAATTTAAATGTAATCTGAACGCTGTCCTCTATCACATTTATCTGTGACTACATTTTAAATGTTTTTTCTTTCACATCAGGAATCGCTAGGCAGGGCCAGGCATGGGTTGGTCATCTGAGCTACACGCTGCCAAGCCAAAGATGACGTTTTAATTGCAGCCATGCCAGGCAGAGCTGGGCAGTACCTGCACAAAGTGAAGGTGGTCCTCCTCGCCACCAAACACCTCACTCTGCCCTTCAACCGCCAGCCCTCTATCCACCAGCTTGTGGTCAGGTGAGTAGTACAGCGTTTGTACCTGCAAGACAAACAGGAACAACACACCCATGTGGCTGTCTCCATGGCAACACACTTTGAGGGAGGGAGGAGGGGGGCAGTGCTGTGAAGAAGAGGGGGGAAGGGATGAATGTCTGGATGCTTGCTTGGGTTGAAAGCTTCCCTTGGAAAGACACACAACACTGCTGCCACCACATGGAGTAAAGAGCCTGAGCTCAAAGGGTATCTGATAATGGGTCTCCTCAATTTGCATCTAAAAAAAAAAAAAAAAAGAGGGAGGTGGTGAAGAAAAGGCTGCATGTGGAAAAATCTTCTGTGGTGAATGAAGAGGAGGAGGGCCTGTGTGCCATGCTGCTTGGAAAGTGGTCCTTTAGCTGAGGAGCTGGTCATTGTGACGGCAGTCAATTCCAGATGACTTAACAGTAGCACTTTAGCAAAACCGGTCTAACCAGTCATCATCCAAAAGGATTGAAGATTACAAAACAAAGATGTCATCTCACCAGGAAGGTTGGTCATTTACGTTGTGAAATACTTTTTAATGCACAAAAGATTACTTGTGCACAATGTTGTCAGTCTAGTTAAAAAAAAAACAAAACAAAAAAACACGAAAAAAACCCCCAAAAACTAATTTTCATCAGGACCACTTGAATATTATAAACCCATCCATTCACGTTTGGACAGATAGATGAGATCAGTGTTGCTTGGCTGCATAGAGAGGCTGCAAAGAGGCAGTAGTGCTCCTCTCCTTCCTCTGACTCATTACCCTTGTGGCTCAGTCCTGGCTCCTCAGTCGGGTCTCCTGCTGCTGCTAATAAACCTACAGGAGATAAATCAACGGGGAGGAGTGCCTGTTAGTGTAGCAGCAACAAACGTGCACCTGTTCAGATAGTAAAGAGGCAGCGAGACAGTTGAATCAAGGCTCACACCTTTGAGAACCTGCGCTTTTGTTTTTAAGAGAAGACAACCTTTAAAAAAAAATAAATAAATACAATCAAACGGGGCTGTATGTAATCCGCCCACGACCCAAAGGAGAACAGTGGAAACAACAAAAGCAAGAGCAAAGAGAGCAAACAGCAACTCTTTTTTGGCTCACCTCTAATTTGTCGTATGGTTCAGGGGTACAGAGTTTCTTACTGCAAAAACCTCAACAAATCAGAGGGAAAAGAGACAATCCTGACAGAGAAGCATGACTGTGGCATGCCAGTTCTACTTCAGCCCCCTTAATGACTTCTTAATGTCAGAAACAGTCAGGGAAAGGAATGGGCAGGACAGGAACCTCAGACCAGTCTGAGAGTTGAGACCGTACTACTGACCTCCTCCATGAGGCGTTCCAGTTGTTCTCCGTTCTCCCAGAGGCTGCGCTGCACCCAGTTCAGCACCTTTGAGTAGAGCTTGCCGTTGCTGGGCAGAGTCAGGTTGTCTTCTAGCATTACTTCCAACTGAAGACATAAAAGAGGAGGAAACAGGAGTTAGCCCTGAACACAGCAGGAGTAAAGTTACTCAACCAAATGAAGAACTGAAGAAATTCATCCCATTACTCACAGACACACTTGATCTTACAGGCTAGTTACTAACTTACCTGGGAAGAAGGTGTTAGATAAATACCTGCTTCCTTTCACTTGGCCTTGATGTTTAACCCACATACATTTCAAACAGGTTTGAAGTAATTGACCAAAATGTTTATTAATTTATGGTGATAAGAGGAATACATATTCAAATAATCTGGCTCAAGCCCAAGCTAGTTCATTCATTCGTGTTCAATATCACAACTCTGCTTTTCTTTAGTCATAAAAACTGCATCAAAATTAATACATTAATTTAGAAACATATGCTCTATCCAGTTAAATGTCTCTGTTCTACCACTGAAATTGTCCAGGCCGACAAGATTCCATTAAAGACCAAAGACATGAAATCAAATAAGATTTTAATTTTTTTTTTAAATTCAGCCCTGCAAAAAAAAATTCAGAAAAAAAAAAACATTTGCAAACTAACTTCATGCAAATCAGCATTTAAACAGCTTAATTATGCAAGTTTCATGAAAGCCTCTTGTTATTTATTTAAATGTTGTGTAATTTGAAGCTCACCTTCAGACGGGGGAGCTTCAGGAAGTCCTCCTGTTCAGACACTTCCAGTAGATGATCCTGTATGAAGGCGTCCACCTTGTCCAAAAGTCTGCCATCTCCCATAGAGCTGGCAAAGTTGCGGAAAGAGATGGCATTCTGGGAATCCATTTTAGACAGCAGGTAGTCGCCACAAATCTGAGAAGAAGCAGGATATGATAAGTAAACGTGTTCACCTGGGAATACCAGCGTGAGGAGCTACAAACATGCCTGTTTGACTCGCTCCATCTTGAACCTTTTGGCTGCAGAGTAAACTTCTTTGACCAGTTCCTTGTCTGCCTTTAGCCTGCGGCAGAAAAAAGTTTGCTCGTTCAGTTTAAAAGCAACGGCTGCAAAGGTAAACTTGATATGAGAGGGCCGTTAAGGTGCTACTCACTGGGCAGTGTAGGCGTAGTTCAGCAAGATCTCTACAGCTTCCGGGTCCAAGTCCTCAAAGGTGACAAGTGAGACTCCGTGAGGCTCATTGTCACTGTTAAAGATCTCAAACAGGTAGGGGCTGCAGCAAGCCAGAACCGCTCGGTGAGCCATCAATTCATGACCACACACCTAAAAAACAGATAAGCAAACAGGAAGTGTAATACAGGTCTACAAATCCAATATCTATTAATGAGAACCAAACAGATTTTACTACCCAAAGTTAAGCAACTAATTAATGCAATGAATAAATACATAAGAAGTGTCAAAATAAAGTAAATAATTAAAAACATATGATTGTTTGTGTCCTAACGGCTGTAGAGAACTGGATCTGCATCATCTAAAAAGAGATGCTCCTGAGCAGATTCTAAAAAGGAAACGCTGACATTTGAATACATAAACACCCGCTGGCGGCTCAGGTGTGTTTGCCAAACCTACCTGCAGTCTAACATCGCAGAACTGACCACTCTTTCTCAGAGCGTTCATTTTGGCCACGGTGGAATCCAGGAAACTTTCGTCCTCAAAGATCAAATAACCGTTTGGGATCATCTTGGTGAATTTAGGGTAGTTCTGTCGAGACATTTTTTTCAAAAGTAAAATCACCAGTCATGCTTCTTCTCTGCTCTCTGTCCAATATGCATTCAGCTGTGCGACGCTAATGGACATCTTTATTAATTGATGACCAAAGGGGATTAGGATTAGGTGCCTGTAATGTGCACTGTGTGTTACACTCTATAATCTGTCCCATGCATTAGTCAGGGCCTTACCTAATAGAGAATAAAGTGAATCCGCAGAAGCACCACTGCTAAGTGTAGAACGGGAAGCGAAGGTATTTGGTAGAGTAGACTGAGATAACTGGACCCCGGGTCTTCTTCACCGTGGAGAGGGATGGAAAGGTGTTAGAAGAAGGAGTCAGAAGAGACAGGAGGAGCAGTCGCACGGGCAAACTATCAGGCTAAAGCGACTGTAATCGAGTCCTCAGGATCCCTTTGGCTATAGAGTTGTACTTATTCTCTGTTGGTTGTGCATTATAACCTGGAAAAGAAAAAGGAAAAAAGACTGAGATGAGTTTGGAGAGGAGGACAAGTGGCTCATGTGAAACAGACACCGCCTTTTTTTGGCAGTCACGCATGCGAGCGTGAGTCAGTTCCACATGGTCAGTGGTAAGGTGGCCTTGCACATGGGATGGCAGCTGTGAGCGCTGCCCTCCCTCCACTCGGACAGTTTTAACCTTACCAAATCTCCATATTTTCCACACGCTAGTTACATATTAAATGTGAGATGTAAATCAAGCATTCACCTGATCATCTCCTCTCTGAAAGCAGGGATAAACTTAGGGATTTGCATGCATTGTTCCATCCATGCCACATACTCCACCCTTTAGAAAGCCTCCATCTTGAATTTTAAATCCCACCAGCAGCTGCTGTGTTCCACCAATGCAAACAGGATGCCTTCAACACCGTCTCCGCTCTCTCTCAATGAAGTCAACGCACTTAAATTCTACCTTATGCAACAACCCTCTGCCTAGCTCCTCCCTTTGGGATCCTCTATTCCAAATACTGACCCACAGGGAAAATGCAGGTGGGAATAACTGATGACAGCATTTCCACACCCAGTCAGATTCAGCGACATTTTAATTCAACCTCATCGTTACCCTGCAAATTCTCTTTAGCCAAACGTACATATCACAAAACCCAGTCCCCCAGCCAGATCCAGCCCCACTTGGATGATCAAACCATCTTTATTTGCACATTATTCTACCCCACTGTTAATGAGCACGCACTTCACTGCACCAACACAGGAGCACACATGTCGCTGGAAATGAGATAATGACAAGATTCACAGCAAACAGATTTATTCGTCTTAGACACACCGTCTTGGCGCCTTTAATTTCATGCCCAATGAATAAATTAACATTGTAAATTACCAGTTTATCACCATTTTATACCACGGAGAAGACAGAGCGCAGCAGCTGTCCCGTAACATGAAATTTTATCCATCTGTGTTGCAACACTTTCCTGGGTAGCCTCACTTTGCATGAGCAACCTCTGGCCAAACGGCCACATTAAAAATTGGATTTATTCAAACAGTGGAAAAAGTTAATGCCGTAAATCTGAGGCACATGTTAAAAAACATAGGAGCTAAAAGCTTAATAATTCATTGTGCATGTGGATGGAGAAAACACTGGCCCAGTTATGGTGAGTTATGCAACATCTGGCAGTCTCCCTGTGAGGGGAAATGCCCAATTTGTCCACATTTAGTCCAAATCTTTCACACGACAAGTCCACAATGCTTAGTTTCTATCTCAGTGTATTCTCATTTCTCACTTCGCACGTGCGCATGCGAGCCTGACCTCAGCTCTGCAGATAATTCCTTGTCAATACAAAGTTAACAACCTAACCACAGCTGTGATTAAAAACATTTCCTTTTGGAATTCATTTCACTTGTTTGAAAGAGGCTGCGACTGATGATTACAAACCACAAACCAGACTTGAAAAAACACCAGACTGCCTTCACTACTCTTAGCAACAGTCACATTTAAAGAGCCAAAAAAAAAAAAAAAACACAGTACAATGAAAAATGCAGAGAAGGGTGAGCGCCACAAATAGGTGTCAGCCCTCTTGTGGTGAAGAGAGGTATTGCCGGACATTTCGTCTATTTTTTCCAGCGTGGAAATTTACAGCAGCGAGGAGAACATTAGAGCCACTCTGTCCGTGACAATGGAAAAAACCTCGCTTTTCATTTTTGCTGCTCAATATGGACTTATTCGATGGAAAAATTCTGTCCGGGACAGTGATGATATGTTTCGATAAAACATTTAAAAATCAGAGCAGTTATTTTAAATGCTACCATTGTGCACGGTCACAAACGGGTGATTAATAATATAGTAAATCCTATAGGCTAGAGACGTGGTAAGCGTTCTTGTGAGAATGGGCCACATGGCTACCAGCTGCAGAAGTGGATAAAGAGACCAGTAGGTCACACACTCATGGCATAACCTGTCCAGACGCAAGAGAACATCTGTGCACGAAAGAGAATTGTGGAACGCAAAGAATCGGTTGGACTATTTCCAGTCATTAGAAAAATCGATACAGCGCAATCAATCTGGTCCCTAAGCCGACAGCTACACCGGGGTCAAGATAATGTCGAAACCGATCACAGGCAATAAATATCTGACAAAATGTACTAGACGGAGTCCGAGCAAGGGACAAAAAAAGAAAAAAAGGGAAAAAAAAGGGCTGCCACCCAGCAGAGATCACGTTTACCGGCCACCAGCTACAGCAGCGGCTCGCATGAATCCGCCCGGTTCCTCCTCCGGTGCAGCCGCCGCACCAGGGCCACGATGAATGCCAATGCGCCAGGAGACGAAGAGCTACACGTCTGTACAAAGAACTAGGTCAGGATACCCCACCGGATCCATGCTTTTACTGCCACTCCAGAAGCAGACCCACACCGATACACGGCGCTTGGCTAAGCATCCGCATGAACGGCTAACGAGGTCTGGCGCGTCCTTAAACTAGTGCGTGCCACGCACAGTTAACCCTCTAACCAGGCAAGCTGCTGCTCAGCTGGGATGTAGGACCTGACAACGGACCCGTCGGTCCAATTTATTCGACCGGAGCGGTTCAAACACGTTCGGCCGAGTCGAGATTCGCCATCCCGTTAGCTGGCGGCGTGAGCTAAACGTGCGCGTCATTAGCTTCGCTGAGAGCGGCGGTGTGTGCGACATTGTCCGCGCCCGTTGCCAAAGGAAACGCGAACTGATCTTTTTT
>BJFM01001063.1:311229-330189 GCA_016586285.1 Arothron firmamentum
TGTTAACCGTACGTTCCTCATTGTTCCGGTCTGAACCACGAGTGATAAATTAATCACATCGGCTGAGTTATCTGACAAAGACTCCAACCCGCAAAATGTGGCTTTAAAATCGAGGGAAATCTTACCTGAGGCGATTGACAGCGAACGATGTCAGACATATTTAAAGCGAATTCAGATTCGGTCGTTTCGGGTGGGAATAAAGACGCAACGCGGCTCGCTGGGCTGGCAGGAGTAAACGCTTCTCTCGCCTCCGTCGGAACGTCCACACCGGATCTCGTCTGGTCTGGCTGTGAGAGCGTGCGCGGTCGGCGGGGACGGAAAGCGCGCTCTCATACAACACAGCCCGCGTGACCGCTACGCGCTGCGTGACGCAACCCCCGGTGGGCGGGGTTGGCAGGCGCATTACAATTAAAGTCCCGTTACCAAAGTAACTGGGGGAAAAAAGACTCATTTTCCCGAAAATTGTGACTTGCACCAAAAGCTAATATACTTGGAATACCTCCACTTGCGCTTGTGCCACCGTCTATTGTTCGTCTTGTATTCCTGGGAAAGGATTGTTGATTGAGGCGACAGATTACAGACTATGATTACAGACTATGATTACGATTACGATATGAGTCAAGGCACTTGGAGAGAGAGAGAGGTCCGAATTGTCTTCCTCTGCTGAACTTAAAAATAATTCTACAACTTAACCAGCACCAGTAGTATTTTTTGTAACATCAAAGGTTGCTAAATGAAAGCCCCTTTGGCCTTTGAACATATTTAGATTCCTAAAATGGCCCTATCTCTCAATGGTCCTTCAAACTAAGAGAGAATAATTCAAAATATTCCTGGGTCCAGATAATCATCTGTTCCTTGGCCCAAATCTAGTAGCTAGGCTGGGTTAATTTGTCATTTTCCCTTCAACCTGTCTGGGAGTTAAGTAGGATGAGCATTATTTAATTGTTTGATGTCAATTAAGAGGGAACATCCAGGCTCAGCGCTCACCGCTGCTGCACAGACGTCATTTTAAAGAACTCATTCATCTGCCTGTAATGAATCGAGTCCAGCCCTGTCTTCTGTAATTAGATTAGAGGATAAAGAATGGCTTCACCACCAGTGTGTCACTTAGTAGCATGCAGCAGTCTCACATATAAGGTTTCTCTCTCTCTCTCTCTCTCTCTCTCTCTCTCTCTCTCTCTCTCTCTCTCTCTCTCTCTCTCTCTCTCTCTCTCTCTCTCTCTCTCTCTCTCTCTCTCCCCCTCCCTCCCTGTGCTTCTACGTGAGGGCGACATTCTCGCCAAGGTGAGGGAAGGTGGTGCTGGCTCATGGCTAATTTCCAGAGGATTTTTTATATTTTTTTTAATCTCTCATCATAGAGGAAGAATCTGCTTGCAGAACACAGATCAGATTGTTAGGGGAAGAATCCAAGCAGAATAAACATTACAGCACAATGCAGCTTTGAAATAAATTTAAAAAATAAATGTGTACGATGGTACACCTGCATCTGCATGTATGTAATACTTATATGTATAAAGAATTAACTGATGCATTGCAAAACTGCAACATATTTGATATCAGTGTTATCCTCGTTTGCTGAGTCATCATTAAAACACTGTTTGGCTCTTTGTTCTTTCATTCTGCAGAGATTTGTTCATTCAGGCTGCATAAATGTGTTCCGACAAGGACCCTATGAATATTTCAGGTGTCTGGCTGGAGCTGGTGGGGTTGCATTAAACAGAAGTCCTGTGGAGGACTTGGGGACACTGGGGGGAAGTCCTCCTCTGATTAATTCTGCAGTAAAATGGGACACATGCTCCGGCTGTGAGTTTCATTTACATTGTCAAGAAGAGGTGAGGTCTGCAATGCCTCCCCTGAGGGAAGACAGGGGTCCAGGACGCACAGACGCAACGTCTGCGGCTGCTGTGCGCCCCATAAAGCTGAAGGCAGTACCTGGGCCGCCCGGACAGGGGGAGATAAGGTGGATGAAGCGGCTTGGTGCAGGGTCTACCTCAATGGCGCAAATAATTTGGGCCGTATTTCATGAATCAGTCCTCAGCCGGAGGCTCTGGAGAATCATAAATGGGCCATGTGAGCACAGGTACGCAGTCCTCTGATAAGCTCCTGATAAAGTTGGAAGTCTTCAGGTTAATTCTGCTACTAGAGAACAGTGACCTTTATGAAAGTGTGTGTGATTCCATGCGCTTCTGGCTCAGAGGTGAACAGAACGCCATGTCCTTTTTGTGGTCTTTGCAGTTTTGGCATCGTTTTTTTTTAACTGTAAATAACTCTGAATGTGTAATGTGTGTGTTCTGTGTTAATTTGCTTATCATTTGCTTGGAATTTCTGATGCTTTGCATCACTGTGACTCCACAGAGCCAAACCCTCCCGTCTCTGCGTCAGCCTTTGAAATGACCAGAACCTCACGAGAGAATCACAGCTCTTCAGTTTTACCATAAGAACAATTAACACACCCTGTCTCACTGTTCAGCTCAGCAAGGACAGAGCACGCGCGCGCGCGCACACACACACACACACACACACCGGATTTCTTATTCAAATAAACTGAACTGTGGGGCAGAAATGTATGTCCCGATATGTGTGGATGTTATGTAATGCAACATGTTCATGCTGGTGACCTTATATGTCACAAAATCTATAGTCTGACATGTGACCAGCGTGTGATAGATCCCAGAAAACTCCAGTGACTGTCTGCTCCTGGCTTTCCTCTGATCTGTTGCGCTCACAGACCATTCCTCTGCTCTATATGCTGCCTTATCATACCGATGCTCTCCCACGTGCACTGTGGTGGAGGGTCATTCATCCGGGCCGGAGTAGCCGGACTTCTTTTCATCTTGCAAGGCATTTCACCACTGACAAAGAAGTTCGCCTTTCATCCTGCACTTTTCAATAAACTTCTAGATCTCGTCATAGGTCAAACTCCATGGCAGCCATGATAAGGACGTGCAATTCAAGTATGTGCTATGTGCAGGCACTCACACACACACACACACACACGTCTGTGCACATGCAATTGCTGTCAGCAGTTTGCTGACTTTAACCAGTGACTGTCTGCTGTCACACTTATCCAGTTACAGCTGGCGTAAACCTCACCTCACCAGAGACTCGCATGAAGCCAAAAAAGTTATTTAATTGAGGCAGATATTTTCTAGCAGCCAAACAACCACAGCTTTGAGAAATTAGACGACACCACAATGAAATATTTGGCCAATTATTGTCACTTACTGGATGCAGGTCACAGGGAGAGTACATCAGAATCCATCATTAACAAAAATATTTGTCTTGAAACACATTTAGTGACCTTTTTTTTTTCTTCCCCCAGAATATCTGCCTCAAGTAACATTTACAAAATGTGCCAGTTTGTCATCAGCTCCAGTGTTTGTTCAGTCCAGACCACAAGGTTTATCACATGTCACCATCTGATGCTAATTCATGCTGAAGAACATGAATAACATCCTCTCTGCCGCTGCAGTGCAGCAGCGTCAGAGCCACCGTCAGGTCTGACACAGGTTTAGTTGTGGCACCAGCAGCAAACACCAGCAGATATGTTCTTCTGTGTCAAACCATAATATTTACCTCAGAAGTGGGATCACGTCTGCTCCGTGGCTGGTGGGAAATGAACGCAAAACAATGCAAGATGAGACACACAAAGGCAAAGGGGGAAAAAAAAAGAAAGAATCAGCCTAAAGTTACATTAGAAACATTCATTTAAGGACAAAATTCCTAAACAACAAAAAAAACAGTTTAAATAACAATTATTATATATTACAGGTTAACAATTACAGCACACGAGTGAATTTTAGTGGTTGATGATTAAATTATTTTTTCTTTCTAGTGTTCATTGTTGATATTTTGACCTTGATCTCTTTGTGTTTCGGCTAAAAACAATCACTGACTTTTTTCTGTCCTTTATTTAGAATTCCTGAAGGTCCCGTCTGTCTGTTTCCATATGAAATACAGCTTTGCATGACAAACAATCCTTCCTCCCATTCTGAGAAGAGGTCATCTCAGCTGAGGTAGGGTCATCGTTCCTGTCGTCTTTATTCCGTCACGGTTGCAGCGACTTTTCTTTAGTCGAGTGAAATGGGGCAAAAGAAAACAGTCACACGAGCTCACTGCAGACTCCAGAAATTTCAGAAGAACCAGTTTGTGCAGGGAAATTCTTACCCAAAGGCTGCAAATGTTCTTGCAGTTACAGTTTAGCAGGAGATGGTGTTGAAAGTCCTGTTGGGTATAAAGTGTTTCGCTGTCTCAGTGGACTGAGACAAAAAAAAAAAAAAAAGAATATATATAATGCAATGAAGACTAGTGGAAGTGTGTTTGTGGAAATGAACTCAGCCTCCAGGATGCAGTGATGTGTGTGAACGTTGAGGGAAAGGATGTCTCAGGCTTTTGTTCAGTCTTGAAGATCTGCTGCCAGATCAGGATGTAAGCAGAAACAGGTAGATAAGAGCTGTCAGTGCATCGGTCTGTTACATGTCGAACGGCTCACGTGCAACACAACTAGTGTGACGTTATTATCAGGAAAGCGGAAGACTTCAGCCACTAGTTTTTTAAAAACTTTTGCGGCTTGTCCCCAAACGCCCCCCCACCACCCCCCACCCCATTTCAGTGTTGCTGTGGTGAGGTAAATGTGTAACCTTAAAAACATGCGTTTGTGTTCCTGTGGTGAGCAAAGATAAAAGTAAATGGGAATGTTTTTGTCTTTTTGCAGCAGACCTTTATTATTATTACTATTATTTTTACCTCTCTTAAAATACACAAAAAAACAAGCCCAGTTAAAAGTGGATCACTTGTCTTTTTGATTTATTATTGAAGTTACTATTGATATATGTTATATATTCATCAATATATAGTAATGTTGATGAATTATTGTTTCATCCGGTTAATATTTCATTTCCAACTTTGGCGACACAGCATGTGTCCCACGCTGAACGTCAGCCATGAGTCATTTTCAGAAGAGAGGCCGACTTAAGAATCTTGTCTTTTGAGTCACAGATGATTGTGAAGGGTGAGGAAGGGAAGATTACAGGACGTGCAACTACTTGCAAGCAACAATGCAGCAGTGGCAGCAATGTGCTTAAAGGATGTACCAGACGTCATTCTTTAGAGGACAGAATGTCTCACTGGAGTGTCAGCGCATAAAATGATAAGCAAAAAGAGAGACAAAGGGACTAAATTTGGTACTTAAACTTAAATTTTTACACGGTGTTTAGTTGATGGCATGAGAATTTCAATGCCAGCAGCTCTCGGGGTGATGGGTCTGTCCTCCCTTGTCCTCCTTTGGGTTTATGTGAAGCCTATAGACCATCCAGCGATGTCTGTGTTTGCAGTAGCCTCGTTATCTCGAGCATAAAGAGAATAATTGTGTGTTTCCTTTGTTTCCTGCGTTCCTTCACCCTCTGACACACCTGCACACTCATACCTGCACACATTGTTTTCTCAGCACCTTTGTTGTAAAGCAAAACTGCTGTGAAGGTTTAACTGTGAAGTCAGCATTAGCAATAGCCTGCTCACCAACAGCAAAACAAATGTGAAGGCAAACGGAGAAAGTTGGCCCATGAGCCAAAAGGAAATTCATTTCAATTTAAATCAATCTTTAAATCTATGGCTGAATTTAAGCTACCAGGTAGAAAAATTCACATTTAGGAAGCTGGAAATGTTGATGATGTTATGGTTCTATCGGAAAGGTTTTCCGTCCCTTTTCTAAAGTAATCCTGAAACAGAGAAATGAAGTTTTCCTTCTGCTCTGGTGTCACCAGTCTGAGTGGGTCTGAAGGGAATCAGAATGGGGCCGATTGTTTGTGCTCCCAAATGCTGGTATTCGACTGGTTGGTCGTGCTCGTGTTGTGTAGCGTGGTCGTGAAAGAGGGAGGCGGTGAAAGAATGGAGAGGATTAAATAGGGTATGGTGCTGTGATTGTGAGCGACCAGTGATCCCACCGGCCAGATCAGCACAAAAGAGGGACTTGAGTGAGATGGGATGCAGTAAGCCCAGAGATTAGCAGTGTTGGGCAACAGGGCGGCCGGCCCCGGGGCCAGCCCTCCTGGTTGGCTTACTGGAGCACATGTGTCATGTGGATGGGAGACGGAGGACCTGATGTTTGTCCGGGCCAGTTAGTGTGCGCTCTGTTTGCCTGCACTCAGCAGCTGTAGCAGCTGCAGAAAACTACACACATGCAAAGACAAAATACAAAAAGAGAGAGACGAGGGCAAGGAAGCGAGGAATGGCGTGTGTGTGTGTGTGTGTGTGTGTGTGTGTGTGTGTGTGTGTGTGTGTGTGTGTGTGTGTGTGTGTGTGTGTGTGTGTGTGTGTGTGTGTGTGTGTGTGCGCCTGCAGGGTGCAGAAGGTATCTCAAATTCTCAAAAAGCCAGAAATGTCAGAAATCCTTAATGTGGGTCAAACTCCTTTTTGTGACAACAGGAAGTGTAAAGTGTAGCATGAAAAGCAATAACATGTAGGGGAGGGATTTTTTTTTTGTGATTATTGATCTCTGGTCAGCGTCAGCGCTGAAACCCGAGTTACTCATAAAACAGGGAGAGAGTCGGTTAGCATAACTTTGTGCTTGCATTTATTGTGCAATTCAAAGGGAAGTTACACAACGCCGACTTTCTTGAGCCTGTTAGATCTGATTTTGCCAGAACTGGTGGATCTGTGGTGAAACCCAACAGGCCAGCATACTTTCACCTGACCACCATGAGTTGACCATGAAAACAGGCAAAATACTCACACTTTCCATCGCTTCATGATAGCCACTGGTGAACGAGGTTTGTCTCATTTAAGCTGTAGTTATCTTTCAGTTGTGTATTCTACTTGTACTGAAGCAGGAGATGGTACATGTCCAGATTTCCAGAACATAAAACCAAAACCCAGTCAGACCAGACTGTAATCTACAGTGAGGAAGCTGCCTCTGAGCTAAAATAACAGCATGTGTTGTTCACCCAGTAGCCTTAAATGTGTAAATGTTTTTATTGTCATGCTAATATATTTTAAATCGAACTGTAATCCGGAGCAACTAATCATATTATGACCCTGTTTGTTGGTTACCTGGTGAATTTGATCTAAAAACAAACTGGCAGCCATGAATGCTCCAACACCGTTTGCTCACAATTGATCAGAAAATGATCTGGTGGCATAATTCCATCAGATGCTCGCCTACATGGCCAAGGCCTCAGCACATGTTTGTCACAGAGAGGGAAAAAAAATGCTTCCCACTCACCAGATCCATTTTATTTCCTGCAAGTGAGAGTGGGAGTTATTTTAACATTTCCTATCCATAAACGCTGCTGCTGCTGCATGACTGAGTCACACTTGTGGTTTGCTCACATCCACAGAAAGGAATAATAATAAGAAGAAGAAGAAGAAATCGGCACTTTAGAAGTGAGAGTGAGTAAAGGGCTTTATATTGGTTTGCAAAGACAAACAGTGTGTCCCAGCTTTGGGTTTATTTGGGAATAGAACTGATTTATTTATGTTGAGAAGCTTGTTGCGTAATCACTGGTTGTCAACCATGGCGCACAGTCAAAAAGCTTCTACCTCACTATTTGTTTGTCATGCAAAAGTTCCCACCAGCACATAGTCAAACATCATATGAGTATATCTTAATTTCTGTGGTTTAAATTTGAATTTTCCCATCCAACTTTCCATTCAGATCTTCCAGGAAATCCCCGATGAAGCTTAATTTTAGACAAAAATGACAGACAAGTTGTTCTCCAATGGACAGTGACATGGAATATTGTGTCCATATTTAGATTCACCTTAACATGATATTTTCCCATGATGACTTTAGCATTTTAGTTTGAAATTGCCCTAATCAGATTTTAAGACCCTACAAAGAACGCCAAAACGTGACGGTCGTAGTACTTTAGCCCCACCTAGCGACCAATTGTAGAACTGTTTTATATTAGATTTATTTTTATTACAAATGTCAAATAGATGTGTTTCAGTAAAAAGTCCCTCTTAAATATTGTGGAGTAGAATGAAAAAGAAATTCATCATCACACTATCAGCAAAATAAGCATCAAAAGTAAAAATCCTCATTCATATTTTCCTGACAAAAACTAAAATCATTACAAACAACAACACCCACAATGATGATTAATGATTTATAGTAATTTTAAGCCACAACATTTTTACAATTTTGCCTTGATGCCAGTAATTATAGATAAAAATTCTCTCCGTGTTTTTAGATATTTTCCAAATAAATTTGGCTGCAATGCTAAACTCTTGCCGCTAGGCGTCAATAGAGGTCTTATAAAGGAACAGCCTGGTGGTCTGCTGAGCTTTCTACCAAAACGAAACTTTTTGTCTTGCGTTTTCTCTGGACAGCTTTTAAAAATTTCTGGAATCATTAGCAGAATCAAATAATTACGGAATCCGCATGAACTTTGTTGCGTTTCTGGTATCATCGCCCAAAGTTGCATCAAGTATATGTTAAAGAATAAAAATGCATCATTATCGGATATTTGTGATTGTAGATTCTTGGTTAATTGGGAGGTAGGTGTTAGAATACATGTTATTTACGTGCAAGGTCTCCTGAAGTCACCAAAAACGTCTTATCCAATCAGAGCATGCTATCCAGCATGGGGTATTTTGCGCCTGGGAGACTGCCCAGCTGAGAGGTGGTCTTTGTATGACAGGGTTGAAAAGACTCCTGACTCTGCAGACAACAGGCACTGCTAACTTGCAGCTGCATGCCTTTAGTTCACAGCGGGGTGAGAGGCTGCAACAGAAGGTGCACAAGAACCTGAAGGCATAAACGCAGACCCAGGCCCGTTTCCGAGAGCCCAATGTGTCCTGCGTGAATCCGGGACGCACGCTGACCTACCGACTGCCCAGAACCAGAACTTTCGCGGTGAAGCACCTTAACTCTGAGATGGGCTGTAGATTGCTGTGGCTGTACCTCACGCTGTCAGTGGCTTTTTGCGCCGGGCAAGACGCTGGGGTCCCGGCAGCCACTAAAGAGGCGATCCCGGAGGGGGCATCTACTCTGGCGTTCGTCTTCGACGTGACCGGCTCCATGTACGACGACCTGGTGCAGGTCATCGAGGGCGCATCCAAGATCCTGGAAACATCCCTGAGCAGACCGAAGAAACCTTTGTATAACTTCGCCTTGGTGCCGTTTCATGATCCAGGTAATGTTAAAAAAAAAAGACACCTTTAATGCCCGAGACCCTTTTTTAAATCACTTCTTTTACAGTTTGCTTTGCTGTGACAACAAAGACAGAAACAGAAACGTGAGAAATGTAGTAGTTTGTTCACAGTCCACCCTCTGAATGCTGAATGTCCCTCACACCTCCAGAGGAGGGACCTTTGGAGTTTCTGTCTTCCACACAGATGTTCATCCAGGCGGTCACTATCATTAGCATTCCGCCAGGGTTAGTGCCTGGCTTCGGGTTTGCAGGGCAGGTTGATGATTATCATCACCCCTGGTGCTCTCTCATTCTGAGCTTAGGCCTTAGACATTTCATCTTATGGGACTGCTCGCCTGGATAACTGGGGCGTGGGCACCTTGGGCCTAGGCAGTGGTCAAAGATAATGGGATCAAAAGAGAAAGAAAGTTATCACTGACACAGGGCCACATTTGCCTTTTTTAGATTGTTGAATCAGCCATTCGGAGTTTTTCGTGTGCAGATCTGGTGGTTCACTCGCCTGCTTGTGAAAGTTAAAAGGTGGCATCACCCCGTGTCACAGATCCACGTGTTCTTGACTCTAAACGCCTGTAAAAAGGCTCCGTCGGCAACAGGAATAGGAATACAGGCATAAGTCATAAAAGACAAGTGATTCTGCTCCTCAGCTGAACGTAGCTTCATTCAGAAATCTGGGGGCTGAGCTCTCTTTTACGAACTCTACAAAACCGCTTACGTTTGTCCCCCACCAGCGAGTGACGTTCGTTTGCTTCTTGCACCGTTTACGAGGATGTTAGAATGTGTTCTCCAACCCCCCCAGAGGATAGAGGAATGATTAGCACAGCACACTGCCAGCAGGGGCAGCTGAACATTTCCACAAATGTTTTTCTGCCCCGGTTCACTTTCCCCCCCTTTTCTGTGTTTCCAACCCCCCGAGAGGATCGGTTTTATTTTCCTTTATGCTGGGTTTCTTTGGTTCTGCCATGTTTTCCTCCCTCTCTGCTATTTGATTTGGCTCCTTTTGAATCGGAGGCTGGCGCTCCTGACACGGTGAGCACTCCGCCGTGTTTGTGTATCTGCGTTCCTCTCAGCTTGTGTGTGTGGAGTGAGAGTGTCAGGAGGATATTGGGAGACATGCTCATGTGGGAAGATCAGTCAGGAAGCCCCCACCGCCCGCCTCCTTCCTCCATCCTGCAGAGACAGAAAGAAAGAAGGAAAGCAAGAGGATCCTTCACAAGTCATTTTACTGGGGCATGGGGTGTGTGGGGGGGTGGTTGCATGTAACACTGATCCAAACACACACACTGGTGGGAGGTTCTGTCTTCCCTGTTATCATTTCATACCCTGGGTACAGGGTGGATTTAAGAATTACAATCTGAAGACAAACATCTCTCCTCCGTGGCTGCAGACCACAGAGGAATCCAGACTAGATGTCAAAGGTGTATGGCAACCAGACCCTAGACGCCGGCAACGATCCTCTGAGAGTTTACAGCCACATAAACCTAATTTCACATCACAATCTGTCGCTAAGCCAGGAAGTGAGCAATTTCTCACATACGTAATGTCAAATTGAGCATACTTCCACCAAACACATGTTTTCTAAAATATCTGCAACGTGTGAAAGCGCGTGCTCTCAGGGCCGTGCGCTTGTCCTCAGTTCGGTTTTCGGTGCCCCTGAGCTATGCTGGCGCGCGAACGTGCACACGTGTTCCCTTGTAAATATGATTAAGCTGCGCGCGAGGGCACGTGTTCGTGTGTATCCGGACAGCGGGAGGGTTTAATTGACTGACGCTGAGATGTGTTGGAGAGAATGGAGGGACTTCACAGCCTCACCACAGACATTTATTTCGGCGATCTGCAGTTTCCTGTTATAATCGCTCTCAGAATGGAACCAGACCAAGATCCTGACTCTGTGATTGATTGTGTTTAATGATTTATCTTAGAGTAAAGCAAAGTTTGTGCGTCCATTAAATTAGTTGATGTGCTTCTCACTTCAAAATTGTAACTATTTTTCCTATTCTGTTATTTTCAGTGTCCCATCCATGTTTTCAGTGTGATCATGATGAGCAAACGACCCAGAGTTGGACATAAAAGCCCTAGCCAGTGGCTAGCCCTGGTTTCAGATGTCACATGAAAACATTTAGTCTTTTATTGCACTTTAGAGATTCTTCCGTATCCAGCACATGTTAAAACATTTGTTGAAAACATTCTGCAAGGGCGCAAACGCTCCAAAACTCAGCACGCTGACCCAGATAACGTTCTTGAACGAAGCCCTTTGAAAGGTTTGCTAGTGACGATTGTCCTCAACACCATCCGTCTCATCTTAATTGGTTTTTAAGACTTAGAGTTTGTTACACCAGCACCATTTCCAGCCGTTTTCCTGAGTCTCTTTAGTTAGAGGGATCCGGACCAAATCGCTGGCTGTGGGGTGATGAGAGGAGATGGAGGCAGAAGCCTGGACCTCCTGTGCATGATCAAAGGCACTCGTCTCATAGCTGCCTTTGTTGGTGCTCAGACTCTGTTTCCAGCGTCCCCTTCTCCTTTTGTCTCTCTCTTTCCAGGGCCGAGTTTTGTCTGAGCAGCCCCGCCTGCGCCGAGATTACAAGGAGCCTGCGTTGAGCCGGACAAAGTCGATAATGATGCTATTAGCCAAGAATGCCAAAAGAGAGGTGGAGGGGATTTTTTTGGGGTGGAGGGGGGTTAGAATTAGAGGAAGAGAGAGGCGTGTGGCAGACGACAATGTGCCTGCTTGTCTCATGCTCTAATTGACCTGCCCAAAAATATCAAAATGGCCTTTAATTTCTAGAATTCTGCAGGCACTCGCCGAAGTGCCCTCAGGTGCTCTTCGTGCAACAGTTTCAAGTCTATTTACCTTTAAAAAAAGGTGCTCAGAGGCTGAAAACCCTTTCATCTTGATGGCAGTGCATACCTGAGGGCCGCTTCCCGGCACACTTCAATCCTGTTTGCTAATTTATGCATCGCAGCTTTAAAAGTAAACAAGGTGGGAAGATGTTGGCGGTCACATGCAGTTGACCTTTGGGTGCGTCGGCTGCCCTGAGTCAATTCTTGAGGACCCGCTGAAGAAGCCGTTTGTCAGAGGTGTTTTCTGCTGGGCTCAGGTATGTTTTGCTCCAGGCTCTGGATTAGTTTTCCAACCTTTGCCGAATTGTGATTCTCAGTGTGAGGTCCTGGGGGTCCCTCTGCCTGTGACCTCACTGAGATCCCTGTCCGGGCTTTCACCGATATCCTACTGAGCTTTTGTTGGGCTGTTTTGTTTCCTTGTTTGTTTGTCTGCGAGCCCAACAAAATGAATAATGAACCACTTTATCCACATCGACCCTCTTGGCTAAACTATTAAGGGCCGACATTTCTCATTTCTGTTGAACCTTGATGAACATAACATCCTGATGTGCTCGTCTGCACATTTTACCCACATTTGTGTTATTTATTTTCCTGTGTCCCAAGTGCTGCTCGAGATGCAACATGTTAAACAGCCCTGCTTTTGAAGTCACGTAACTTCACGGAAGGATCTGAAGGGTTCCTTCTGTATGTTTATCTGCATTTGCTACATGTGTTTCTCCCTCTCTGGGATCGGCTCGTTTACCTGACCGAGCCCTAATTCTTTCCATGTGCCCACGATGTAAGCAGCCAGTCGTGGCAACTCAGTTTACCTTCGGCTTCAGTCAGGTGACTTTGTTAACGGCTGCAGCGCTTTAGTTGTGTTAGTGAACAGCTTTTAAATGCTGCTTTTTGCAGGTAGCGTGTGGCGTAACGGTGCAGTTACACAATTTTAGTCACATAACACATTAAAAAACACTACAAAAAATAATGACCCCCCTTTTTATTGCTCCTACAACAAATGTTTGGGCACCAAACCGCACGTTTAAAATCACTGCCCTGCAATCAGCCTGAACATTTGCCAGCTGTACAAACTGCAGTCAGAAATGTATTATTTTGTAGAAGATAATTTGACAGAATTTTTATCTATCAGCAGCATCCTCTGCATTTTTGCTTCTCTCCTTTGCTGTGATTTGAGGTTTTCAATTGAAATTCTCCTGATAGGGATCTAGTAATTATTAAGGAACCCTTTTTCTTATTTACCAGCTTTAGCACACATTTATTTCATATGGTTTGATTTGAATTATGCATTCAGGACTCATTTGAATGGCCTATTTTAGATGGCTGCAATGACAATAATTCTGGTGATCACAGGTGATGCTTACATCTTCACATATAGATGGAGGTGATAAATGTTCCTGCACATCTCCAAAGGTCCTTCAAGTAGCTCTTAACTTTTGTGAGAATTCTTTGTCCTCCCACCACTTTGAAAAAGCATGTTTTCAAACCCCAGCAGACAGCTGTTTTCCACAACAATGCTTTGATAAATCCACAGCACGCTAACCTCATAAGCCCAAATGAAACAGAGCTAGCAACTAGCTGGTGAACACAGTGAATCATTTAGCTGCTAATGAGCCGCATATATTCCTCTCGCCGAGGCCAAAACTGCGGCTAACGCAGCGTGGACTGAAAATGCCCGTCTCTGCGTAGGAAGGGGGTGTAAAAGTAGCAACAAAGGCCAGAAACAGACATCGAAGCTGAGATTGACATGGAGGTCTGTGTGGTTTTTATATGTGTCTGAGGCAGAAAAGTGTTCAGGGAATCTGAATTACAGGCCTGAAGGTCAGGATGTCACGGACCTTTGTCCTCTGCATCTTATGGGTGTGTTATCTTAAAGGTTTATATACCTGTGTTTTCCATTATTTTCTATGCTGGTGCAGAATTCCATGTGGGTAATTGTTATAATTCAAGCTTCTTGTGAAAATCCTGGCGTTCCTGTCACACACTGAGCTCATGCTCATGTCTCTGAAGCCCTCTTTTCCGGGAGCTTAATGTTTCTCTTTTCACAACACACAAACTCAGCTCTGCAGGCTAAGAAGGAAATCAGTGCCACAAGAAACTGTGTGTGTGGTCTGCTGATCTGCTGCATCCAAAGTTTCTCTGTCTGCTTCAGTGTATAACTTTAGATTTTCCCCAGTAAAAATGCTTAGTCATCACGAGCGTTGCAATTCAGTGGTTTTAATATTGGGGTTATTACTGTTTATATGAATGCGCTGCACTGTTTCTTCTTTGTTTTTCAGTATCAGAATAAAATTTTATAGTTGTAAGTTTTATAGTAATAACGGCAATAGTCTGCAAGGTCTAACGACTTGTGGCTTTTTTTAAATCATGCCATTAAAAGCACGTCTAGTCTGCATTTGCTACCTGCACCAGTTTTTCTTCAATCGCCGAAGCCTCACTAAATCCCAGATTTGTCTTTGCTTTGTTCGCTTTTTCTGCTTCCTGCAGCTGTAAACTGATGACTACCTGATGCATTGTGGGTAAGTCAGTGTAGATGTTCCATAACCCAGTTAAGTAGGTTGTTGTGCAAAGATGTCAGCAGGATCTATGGCCGCGATTGTTTTCTTCTGTGACATCTTTCCCAGGTGCTTCAGAGCTTCCAGTGATTAATCGCAGCTAAACCCAGAAACCCCGCCATCAATCAGTATTGAAAGGGGCTCAAGAAATTGGGATTTGACATGATGAGATGAACGAGGGCAGTTCTGGCGACACGCCTTTGACATGCAGCTCGTAAATAAGGACTCGTGTTTTCCACTCTGACACATTCTTTGAGTTTTTGGAAAACCGGCATCCTGTAACCATTCAAGAAATTCGAAAAGGAATACATTTTTGGAAGAGAAATTGGGTTACAGAGTTTTTTTAAACGTAATTTGTGTGAGCTTAGCTGAAACTAAAATGCTGAGAAGACTAAAACTAAAAGAGTTGTGTTCCAGGTCCAGACCGTTTCTTGGTCATGGCGTTAAAACCGCTGATGAGGTCCGTCGGAGTCGATACATCAGACACTCTGGACTTTTATGTCCCTTTCAGGCATAATTCATTCTCTGAGTTAGAATGAACTTCATGGTGTTCCAACCGGGCATCTTGCCTTTCTTCTCATGTGGGTAATTTCCAGACCGAGTGTAGGCAGCTCCCCAAGCACACAAACACATCCCATTCTTCATCACTCTCTCTTCTTCGTAGAAATGTATGCATTGAACTGAACTAAATTCTTGTGTCTGGATGTTGATCAGGGGCTTTTTGATGATATTTATACAGCTCCCAAAGAAAAGACCTTTTCTTTCTACCAAACTAGTTGTTAATGGAACTTTAAAAAAAAAACTGTGTAGCAACAAGCTGAACTCATCCTTCAGCTCCTTAAGCTCACTCCCATCATGCATTTATGACTTCATGACAGTGTTTACAAAGACCGCGATCAGTAATAGCCCACGTTGACAGACGCATCGAACCTTCTTAAATCATCACTTACAGCTGCTGCGTTCTTGTGCTTGCATGAATGTTTCATCACAGAATCACATATATGTCCCATGTTTCCCCATAAATGCAGTCGTAAATTTGCGCACACTTAATTGACTCGGAGACAGCGCCGGTGTTCTGCAGCAGCCACCAGTCATCATGTTAAGATTAATGACCTGGTTGGCTTTCAGACGTCCCGCCTGTCTCTGGGACATGCGATGAGGACTTGCATCTGGCAGGAATTGCATGCCTTTGTGTGCAGTTTGCATTGGCCGCCTTTTTTGCTCCGTCTTGCTCTCTGTGATCTTTAGGCCTTTTTTAACGAGCCTCTTATCATCTCTGTCACTCCTGGCCACGGCTGCTGAAGTCAAACACCAGCTCAAAGACCAAATCACGGACAAAAGAAAAATATAATTGCAGAAAGACAGACAGTAAAAATGGCCAAATGGAAAATGTGGAGGAGTTCAAAAGTGGGGGAAACTTGGAATTAAATGCAGGAAGGGAAGACTTTCTGATGAGATGTACTTAATAATCTTCAATATCAGTGTATTTTTAAAAGGAATCTTTTCCTACCAAGGGAAGATAAATTAAAACCTAAATATCAGCATTTGCAAACCGCTCCTGCGCATGCAGAATCTTTTGCATGCTTCCAAGGACTTGGCGACCCACTAAGACCCATTACTTGCTGTTTCACATGTGTCTGGCACTGATTAAGTGAATTGTGCCCTCGTCAGCATAACAGGCGCACTCCTCCTGGCAGATCCTGGCCTGAGTCAGCAGGAGGACTGAATCGAGTGTCTGTATTTACAGCCCGTGTTGTTAATCACTGTGATGGCTGCAGTGTTGTTCAACCTGCTCGAATCCGTTTGAAAAAGCTGTAAAAGTTTTGATGGACACCCGATGTGTGTAGAGTTTTTACAAATATGACCCCATGTGCCGATTAATCAGTCACTCTAGCTGTTTGTAAGGCGGCAGCTCTACTGTTTCTGTGATGAGTCTTCGGTAAATCGGGTATCGAGTATTAGCTTTGAGCAATGGAAATCTTCTGAAATAAAGGGATGGATACAAATCTGAGGATGGAAGGAACAAACCTTCTCCAAACTGTCACGTTAAATTACCGTCACAGCCTAGAAGGAATATCACTGCAGAGTGAGACGTCACTTTAGATTATCTATCAGCTTGTGAATGGATTTTGTTGGATGGCTGCGACCATTTAATCATTGCAATAGCCGTGAAATTCTTTGCCAGCGACGTCCTGTACTGTGAGTGTGTGAGCGACCCCAAGCAAAAGACTTTATGGATGTATGTCAGTGGAGGTGAACTGAATTTTGCCACTGGATTGTTTCCCAATTGATTTAAGCACGCACACGATCTGCAGATGTTTTTGGTGGTTTTAAGAATATCAAGGTTGAGGCATTTCATTCTGGTTTGTTTTAAACTCAGCAGGGCGGACAACCTGCACAAATGTTTAATAAATTAGAATTTTCTCTGGTTTGTTTTGCAAAAGCTACATTTTATGTAAAAATAATTGCCTGATTGCAGATGTCCTTGTGTGTAGGTATATCTAACAAAAAAAAATAGCACCAACCAACATTTATGCCGTCCAGGATTTCGGGTTAAAACAGCTAAAATTATTATCAAAGGGTTTCTCACATTGAATTGGGGATTATTAGCTCTGGTTTTCCATCGATGCTGCAGTGATGATGGCTGCGGTTCATGGCACCAAAGTCAAATAGGTCTGCGGAACACTTACAGTAGCCATGGGAACTTCTCCCATAAGGAAGGAGATGTCAGCTTTTCCGTTTCTAAAAGTTTGGCTTGTGACCGGTGTTCCATTCAGAAAAGCCAGTAACTTTTCCACGTTAGTTTTATGAGGTGTCTCTGACTGCTCTATCTCCTCCCCCTTGGGGAGTTATAAGTGTGGAGGGTCACTGGCAACCACACTTTTGGATTTTTTAGTGTTTGATTGTAGAGATGATAACGTTATTTTTGTGATTTTATGTTTGTGTGTGTGTGTGTGAGTGTGTGTGTGTGTGTGTGTGTGTGTGTGTATCACAGCTGTGGTGGCTGAAGTCCCACCATTGACTGTAGAAGGCTTTAGGAGTTCATTAACAGACAGAACAAAGTAAATAGCAGCAGTGACGTTGAGCGCAGTTTTCACTGTGAAGCGTCGGTGTGATGCTTCGCAGCGCAATCAAAGACGGGTTTATCTCCCTGTTAATAATGACTCATGATTATTACAGATGTGGGAAACCAGAGACTCATCAAAGTCAGTTCAGAAATGCTATTGAGGTTGTGAACCTGCACCTGAAAACCACGTAGCACCTGATAGACCAAATAAATCCAACCGCTACTGTATCTCCCATCTGTTTTCGCAGAGATCGGACCAGTGACAATTACAACAGACCCCAAGAAGTTCCAGTATGAGCTGAGAGAGCTGTATGTTCAGGTGAGTTCAAAGGTCACATCATTACCAATAATTCAGCCCTATCAGTGGATGCTGTCACGGGGGCATAAGGTCCTGGGGCCTAATGAACCTCGCAGACTCTGGTCGTACCAGACGTCTGGAAGGAGTTATTGGTAGCTGATTAAGACCAAACCCGATCGGGGACATGGAGTTCTATTACTCCACTGCATCCGACCGATGACCTAGCTCTATCAAACAGACAAATAAACAGGCTTCCTTCTGTACTCAATTTCCAATTGGACAATAAGTAAATAAAAACATACGGTGACTTGAAAAATGATCAACAGCAGTCTGCCAAAATCAGATTTTTCTGTCCTCTCTTGGATAAAGGGAAGGAAGTTGTGCAAACATCCTGGGCTTTTTATTTTTTTTTTTTTTTTTTGGTTTTCTGTTGAAAGAGCAGACCACAGCAGCCATGTGTGAGTCTGACAGCGAGGCGGACGGACACACAGGGACAATCGGAGATCTCCGCTTTGAAGAAAATAACTTGGCACGAGCCTGTGCATCTTTGGCACGGGCTGTGGTTAATCTACTCTGTGAGCGTGCTGGGTGTAGCACCAATGATATCCTGTGTCCTTCTGCTTGCTGCTTCATTCTTGAGTCTGTCTTCTCTCTCTGTCATTCTTCCCTCTTCACCTGCACATTTTGGATCATTTTCATGGAAAAGATTCTCATCAAATTTGTCACATTGTTAGTTTTCTTCTGGCATGAACTGTGTTTGAGGGGGAAGATGTTTGGGATGGCCACATGTTTGAAGGCGCAAGAACAAAAGTGCACTGGGGGGTTATGGTGATTGTGTTGATGGCAATCAGGAAACTAGGGAGGGATTTTTGTGGTCGAAGGGGATGTTCGGCGTCCAGGACAGACAGAAGACTCCCATCCCTTCACCTTCTGCCCCCAAGGCCTAAAATCTTGAGTCACCTCATTCCAGATGTTACCCTGAGGTCGATGTATTATATCAGTATTAAAACTCTGTGTGTGTGTGTGTGTGTGTGTGTGTGTGTGTGTGTGTGT
>BJFM01001063.1:335846-390828 GCA_016586285.1 Arothron firmamentum
ATATATATATGATGCTGTGGGGAAACTCTGGACCATTTCTTCACAAATGTGCTCAACCCTGCACAGCTCTCTATAAATCACCCCGATGCTTTACGGAAAGTGTGAATATAATTGATGGCTGACCCTCGAGCAGAGTCTTCCATCTCTGCAGAGCTGAGAGTCACTGTCCAGCACTGCAGAGAAAGGCCAGGAAACTGCAACCTAACAGAATGACGTGTTTGTCGCGTTTCCTGCCAAAAGGTACTGACATAAATCTTGTTAACAGCTGAGCGAGAGCAAAGAAAGAGCAAAATGAATTCTGTGACAATCAGAACATTCAGTATTTGTATATCACCACTGGCGTCAGTAGGGATTGATTCAAACTGTTGCTCAATTGTTGTATTTTAGTTGTATTATTTAATTAATTGATGTAGAGAGATCGTTTCCTCCACCTGTGGATCCTTCTCTCATCCCACATCTTTTTAGTGCTTCTTGTTCTTTGCCCCATTTCTTTCTCGCTGTAAAACAGCTGTCAACGGGCCCCGGGGGTTTCTAATTACCCCCTGGTCAGCCCCTCCTAGTTATTAGCCTTACTTTGAAGTGTGCTGACATCTTACAACACATGGACTGAAGACAGGACCACAGACTGTCTACAGAGTCATGTTTAAACTGAACCGTAATCCCTCGTTCTGTGGGATCCCAGCACATTTGTCACCATGCTGACAGGTAAAAAGGAGCTAAGATCGGCTTAAATGGCAGCAGCAGAGAACCACAGGAGACAATTTAACAGTTGTTTCCCATGTTAGTGAGGATTGACATCAAGAGACATGCGTTAAACAGAATTGCGACAGGCACACTGATTAACTAGTTTGTCTTTTTCATTTGTTTTTCTGTAGAGGAGCCTAGAGTTTCTGTTAATCCAACTAACCAAACCTTCAGCAGAGGAGATGAAGTCCACATCCGCTGCTCTGCGAGCGGCTACCCTGTACCGCGTCTGGTCTGGACTCACAACGACATGGTCATCAAGGCTTCCAGCAGGTACAGCCTCACGTGGTTATATCAGAGGTTATTAACACTGAATACTGTCTGTCTCCATTTATTTTCAAATGTTGTAAGAGACTCTTGAATTTTATTTTTTTGTGTGTTTTTAGACATCGGGTGGGTTCTGATGGCACACTGGCTATAAGAAACGCGGAGGAAAAGGATGGAGGAGTGTATCGCTGTCTTGCCAGCAACCTGGCGGGAACAGACACAACGAACTCCATCCTCACTTACATTGGTGAGTTCCACCTTCACACAAGGGGGGGGTACCGTTTAGGTCTGCAGACCCTGCCCATGTAAATTCTGTTTCTCTACACACTGTGCTTCCTAGAGTCTCCTGTGGTGACAGTGGCATTAAGCGATATTCTCGTTGCTGTTGGAGAAGCTGCTGTGTTGGCCTGTGCTGCATCAGGAACCCCCCAGCCTGAAATCTGGTGGTACAAAGGTGACCCCACTAACTGCTCTCACTAATGACAGAAGACAGTTTATGCTGCGGTTACTGCCAATGACTCAAGACATGAAATAAGCTGATTAAACCTCTCTGTTGTATTCCATCTAATTGACAGGTGATGTTCAATTACATTCGTCCTCCATGGTTACCGTGGACACAGTAGGAGGGACGCTAACAATAAAGGAGGCCCAGTATGTTGATGCTGGAGATTACATCTGCGTGGCGGTCAACGCTGCAGGCTCCTCGTCAGGGAAGATCTCTCTTGATGTCGGAGGTGAGAGCTTGTTCGTGACACAGTTGGATACGTAGCTACGCTAGGCTAGTCTAGGCAAGGCAAGCTTTAACCTGTGACTTATAATATTAATGAAAGTAATTTTTAGCCAGTCTCTGTTAATTAAAGTAACCACAGAGGAAATCAATTTTCATGATGGACAGTTTCATTGTCTGTAGAACGCAGCACAGATGGATTTTAACCTTTGCCATCCTTAACCTTGAACCTTTACAGCCGCGCCCAAGTTCACCCAGGAACCATCAGATATGGCATTGGACATCGGCTCCAATGTGACCCTGGGGTGCCTGGTCCGAGGTTACCCTGATCCACGGGTCACCTGGAGGAGAGAGGACGGAGTTCTCCTTTTCAACAGGCCGCGCACGCATGGCAGTGTTGCTCAGAGCAAGAGCGGCCTTCATATCACCCGTAAGTTTAACTTTCTTTTTAAATTGTTGCATTGGAAACGTAACTGACTTTGATTTATGCCTACTGTGTTGTTTTTTTAATTATTATTATTATTTTTCAGACTTATGGGTGGACGATGAGGCAGTATACATCTGTGAGGCTCAGAACCACTTTGGCAGGATCGAGGCCAAGGCCAGAATCACTGTCACTGGACTGGGTAGGCGTAAACACCCCTCCAGCATCTTTTGTTTTCTTTATCCTTATAGCATCAAATTGTTTTAACCAGCACATCCCTGCTCATAACCTCATGGCAGTTATTTCATTGTAATTTCTACCTACCATGTCAGTATCAGCAGCACTGCAGTGGGTAGATCTGTTCCTCCCCATCCAGAGGCAAACTCCAATAGCTCCATTTGTGTTGAAATGTTTTTTACACCTCAAAGAAAAGCAAGTGCTTGTTCATGATCATCAGCTTTTATAACTCTTTTGTTCTATCACAGCTTATATATTGACTTTCTTTTGAGTATCTATCTGAGGCTTCTTTTTTTAGTCTAGTTTAGTCTTTACGTGTGAGTCCGAGTTCATTAGTGTATTTCAGTGTGTTTCTGTTTAAACATTTGCAACTTGTTATCCCCTGTTTCACGTCCACCGTTTTCTCTGCAGTGGAAACACACAGAGTTTTTAATGATATGGGCCAAAGGTTAGAAACCATAGACCAATCCAGATGACTGGTATTACTGCCCCACTGCTCCCATTTTCCATTCCCTCATGAGAAACCCAAAGTGTAAAAGCACATGTAAATTAGCTAAACTAGCTCATGTTTGTGTGTGAGGTTATGTTCCCAGGCCAGTAAGCATGGTCATTAAATCCACACCAACACCTCTAGCAGTTTGTTGTGTATTTTAAGTTGCATGTTTTGTGTCTTACATGAACTTTACATTAATTCTCTTCTTCTCCTGTGACATAAACACTGATTTTCACGGTATTCTGCAGTGTCACCTATCATTGCGAGAAGTCCATCTGTGCTCAGTGTGATTGAGGACCAGCAGGTCACTTTGCCATGTGTCCTGCTAGCAGGGAATCCACTACCTGCGAGACAGTGGTTGCACAATTATGGCTTGGTAAGAGCACATATCGAGGGCATTTGCAATTTTTGGAGGATTTGGATGCCCCAGTTAACCTTCTTATTCTTTCAGGTGACCACAGACCAGTATGTAAAAGTGAGGAAGGACGGCAGTCTTCATATTGAGCGGGTTCGTCTGGACCATATGGGTGACTACACCTGCTTGGCTGAAAATGTCGTTGGGGTCTACAATCACACCACCACTCTCAACGTCTATGGTAGTGTACAAAAACATACAAGCCAGTCTAGACAACAGTACTCGTTTAAAATGTCTGGGAAACCGTTGGGAAATAATTATAGCAATAAAATGTTCTCATTTACTCTGGATTTACAACCAAATAATAGTCACAGACTTCCTGCATATGATTTGGAAACAATCTAATGTGAAACATCTTCCTCCTACTTTTAAACACCGATGTGCATACTACTTGTTGGTAAAGCAGAAAATATATTCTCCATTAATAAGGAAATCAATCGTAGTGCTATTTAATTAAATTACAGATCATCTGGAGTGAAAGATGCCCCTGTTCTTAAGATCAGGCCAGTCTTTCTTCGATAATCAGGCATGCGAGACTGCAAGTTGTCTTAGTCTTTTATTAATTTGCCATAAACAGTAATGTATTTTCCATAGACTGGATCTTTGTCTTATGTTTCCAGTTATTCCCACCATCCAGCATGGGCCTCAGGTGTTCAACACGATAGAAGGCACACCTGTAACTTTGCCTTGTCGTGCCATCGGAGTGCCGTCCCCGGAGATTACCTGGACAAAGGTGGGTATTTACATTACAACACACTTTCAAAAAGCCTAGATGTTGACTGTAATTAAACACCACATTGTGGCCAAGTCTTGTCAGATGGTACAATTTTTACTCTATAGAAATCACTTTTATGTGCATGTAAAGGTAAAAATGTTTTTTTTTTTGTACTTCAGAGTAAAAACACTTTTGAACACCTGCCGACAGAGTGTATTGAGACATCTCCTTCTTGTGCCAGCGTGTATCTTAAACCAGTGTGTGGACGGTCCCTCCCTTTTTTCCATCTTTTACACTGGTGTCTCTGCGTTGTAAAAGTGATGCTGTAAAAGTGAACAGATTTACAGGGATGTATGAAAGGAGACCCTGCTAAGTTTTTCACCAGCTGTTAAAATGTGATTCCTTTGTACTCATTTGCTGGTCTTTACAATATCATTGAAATCACAGCGGGTTTGGCTCTTAAAACACAAAAGCTTATTTACATTGTCATATTGACATTTTCTGATGGTGCTTCCCTTAATTAAACATTAAATTGCAGCCTTATTATTTATCATCAGAGCAAATAAAGTAATGATTTTGTGTAATCTGACCTAGTTTTTCATATCAAAAAAAAAAAAAATCTTTGTTGTGATATGTTTTTGTAGGAGGGAAAGCTGCTGTACTTGGGTGGTCCAGACTTCTTCCTGGATTCTGATGGCAGCCTCTTCATCAACTCTCCTTCTGGGAACGAGAGTGGAGAGTTCATCTGCATGGCGACCAACGGTGCTGGCCATGCCTCCAGGAGGGTCCAGCTCACTGTTTATGGTAAACCCCGTCACAAAGAGAGCTGCAAAAACCAACCACCTGGACACAAAATGTTGTCCACCATCCAGGATTTTAGTTTAGTAGTGTGACTGACTCAGTGCACGTGTGTTGATCTGCTGTACGTGTACAGTACGTCCCAGATCCAACGCTGAAGGAGCTGGAAGCTCTGCAGAGCCAATCAGAATGTCAGTGACTGAGGGGGAGGATGCCATCCTGCCATGTGAGGTCCACAGTGTCCCCCGACCCACCATCAGCTGGGCCAAGGAGAGGCTGATATCCCCATTCGCTCCCAGGTAAAGCAGAAAAAGAAGCACCATTCTGGGCCTCAGGGTGGAGTTTGTGGAACAGAATAATAATACTACAGCCTCCATTGCTGTGCTTTTATTCCTGTGCTGTTTGTGTTTACGTGCTCTTCCAAGACATCAACAGCTTCCAACTGGCTCTTTGAAGATCTTGGAGACCAAAGTGTCAGACAGTGGAATTTATGTGTGTGTTGCTTCTAATATTGCGGGAAACCTAACTCAGTCTGTGCTACTGAGTGTTCTAGGTGAGTTTTCTGTTTGAAAATCAGCATCTCCCGATTCAGTTCAGGCATTGTTTCTTAGTAAATGTGGTCCGCTGTTGCCTGCAGTGCCTCCAAGTATTCAGCCTGGCCCCAGGGTGATGAAGGTACAAGTGGGTCATCCAGTGGAGCTGCCCTGTATGGCGAGTGGGGTCCCAGAGCCCACCCTCACCTGGACCAGGGACGGTAAGAGCTATCTGGTATCGGGTGATGGCAGCCTGGTATTGAGAGACGTGGGCCTGGATGATGAAGGGACCTACACATGTACAGCCACCAACACCGCAGGCAGACACGAAGCTCAAGTTCAGCTTCTCGTGCAAGGTTGGTCTTGATCTGACATTAGACAAAGATGTTGAAACATAGGCACATGCTTTTAGAGAATATGGTTGCAAAATCCTACTTCTGTGTCTACACTTTTCTGGACTGTACCTTGTATCTTAATTAAAAGCTCATGTTTGCATATTTATGTGATGCATAATGTGTTATAATGAAGAACAACAGATTTCCAGTGTCTCCAATTTTGGTTGGTGGTTATTTGACATTGATTGTGTCTGTTTTTAGTGCCTCCTGTGGTTGAGGTCCTGGAGCCTCCCTTCAATAGTCCTCTGCAGGAGAGAGTTGCAAACCAGCGTATCGCGTTCCCCTGCCCTGCTAAAGGTAAGATGACATGTTTCCCAATCGTTGTTCCTAATTCACAGTGCATCACATTGTCTCCTGGCTCCTTCAGGGCTTCCTAAGCCGGTGATTCGATGGTTGCGTAATGGCCAGGAACTGAATGGTAAGGAGCCTGGAGTGTCCATCCTGGAGGACGGAACACTGCTGCTCCTGGCCTCCATCTCACCACTAGACAGTGGAGAATATGTGTGCGCCGCTGCCAATGATGCAGGATCTACCGAGAGGAAGTACCAGCTCAAAGTCAACGGTCAGTCTGCTGACACATTCGAAAACCATCACAATTGTTATTATTAATGTGTTTACATACTTGTAATATAAAATAAGTTATTCTCTAAATCACTTGTTTAACTTCTGCAGTGCCTCCGGATTTTATTGACAATGAAGCGTCATCCAACGTGTCGCTGGTGTTGAGTCAATCAACAAGTCTGCTGTGTGATGTCACAGGAAGTCCGACCCCTGTTATCACCTGGTACAGGGAAGAAACGCCTGTAGGTCAAAGTTTTGCATACATTCTTATTTATGCAAAATAATATCTTCATTTCTTTAAAAGTGCCATTAGAACAGAAAAATGATGCTTTTAGTTATGACAGCAGTCTAGTCCAAAAAAAAAAAAAACCCTCCAGGATTGGATGTTCATCCATGATAATAGGACATTAAAATGAGCCTTTTCATTTAATAAAGAAAGTGTGGCTAGTCTCTAATTGTGAGGTACAGTGTCCAAGAGGACAGACCATAAACCCCTGAGGATCCTGTGTGTATTCATGTTTGTGAACTAAAGCCAAGTTGCAGCACCAAACATGGTCAAAGATGAGAGGAAGGAATGATGATGAAGATGTAATGACAGGGAAACTGGACTGAAGAAGATTGGTAACGGATGCTGAGCGTGGACATTCCTGTTTGCTGAGTTTTCCAACAGGGCACAGATGGGAAAATCAAAGCAATTACCTTAATCTCTTAATTTAATGACATTTTAATAAATACTTGACGTCAGATTGAGCATTTGCTTAGGCAATAAATTAAAGTACTGACAAAACTGAGTGAGTATTAATCTGTCAGATGAATTTAGATTTATCAGACTGTTAACTTCATAATTACAGTTTTCATGCTTTTCTTTCTCTGCGTGTGTTTTTATTTTGATTGACAGGTCGTTGCTAGCGACAACATCCAGATTCTCGATATGGGAAAAACCCTGAGATTGCTGAAAGCAGATACAGCTGATTCAGGCAGCTACAGCTGCAAAGCCATCAACATCGCCGGCAGTGCAGAGAAAGACTTTTTTGTGGCTGTTCTTGGTGAGTAAGGACAGCAAGAAGAATTCACTCTAGCAATGGAGTGAATTTGTGGGACTAGAACCATGCCCACAGGAAAACGAGCCTTGAAATTTATACCACATTAATGAAAAAGAGCTTTAAATCCTCAAATGATCGGGTTATTTGACTTCTACCGCAGTTCCACCAACTATTGAAGGTTCAGGCTCTTCTCACGATGTTACAGCCATCGTCACACAGGAGATCAGTCTGGAGTGCAAGGTAGAAGGTCTACCCTTTCCCACAATCCAGTGGTACAAAGACAGAAAGTGAGTGCTTTAAAATATCGTTGTATAGTACAGAACGTTAAGATATGGATGAAAGTGTTTTGGTTTTTAAATTCAAGGCTGGTGTTCCTGGGTGATCCCAACCTAGAAGTGACAAACAGGGGTCAGATTTTGAGGATAAAAAGTGCCCGTCTTGGGGACAAGGCCCGCTACCAGTGCAGTGTCCTGAATACAGCCGGCAAAGAATCCAAGGACTTTAACCTGAGCGTCCACGGTGAGTGGAAGCCTTTCCACTGGACTCAAACTCTCACCTCAGTTTCAATTTGCCCCTCGCTGACATTGACATCATTTTTCCCTCTCTTTAGTCCCTCCCACCATCAAAGGAGGGAACACCTCCACAGATGTCACAGCCCTGCTGGACACAGTGGTAACGCTGGAGTGTGAAGGGCGTGGGGTCCCACCTCCCACCGTCACCTGGTACAGAAACGGACAGGCCATCCTGTCCAGCCGGCAGACCCAGTACGTCGAGCGAGGCCACTTCCTGAAGATCCTTCATGTGCAAGCATCGGATGCCGGCCGATACACATGCAAAGCAGCTAGTGTGGCCGGGAGCACTGAGAAGACCTACGAACTGGATGTGTATTGTAAGAATCTGGCTCTGTGTAACACATTTCACTTTTTACTGTGCTTAGTCCGTTTCTGGAAACGCGCTGAAAGAGCATAATGAGACTAAATTGTAGGAAATGAGCAGCTCTTAACTTTAGCTCCTGGTGACTCTGCATTTCCTCCTCATATGTGCAGCTTATTATTCTATTAATCACAGCTTTAAGACATTTGTAGCACTCATGACTAATTTAAAACAGCTGTACATGGTTGGCAAGCTGTTTAATTTAAAAAAATATCCTTGATTTCTGGAAGGCCTCAATGTGCAAGAAGAATTCTAGCAGAAAAGATTAAAAAGGTCTGATCTTCTTTTTTATGTTCTCTTTTTCCCTTTTTTCCCCCCTTTTTTGCTCCAAAAGTGCCTCCTACCATAACAGGGGGTGATGACGGGCCAACTGAGAAGAAAGTGGTCCTCAGTAAGCCGCTCATCCTGGAGTGTGAAGCTGGTGGTCACCCTCCTCCCTCCCTCACCTGGCTCAAGGATGGCGTTCCTGTGCGTCATGGTGAAAGTGTTCGTGTCCTGGATCTCGGGGGGAAAATAGAAATCTTTTCAGCCACTTTGTCCGACTCGGGACGGTACATCTGCGTGGCCACAAGCATCGCTGGGGAGAAGGAGGTCAAATATGATGTCACAGTGCTAGGTATGCGGACACACAGCACACACACACACACGGGTTGATTATTGTTCTAGTCCTCACATTTACTCACTCAGCAGCTGTCCATCCCAGTTATTCTAACCCCTCACTGAGCACAATCAACATTGTGATGTAAGAGGCCTTTGTCATAAGGAGAAAAAGTGCACCAACGTTGTCGGCAGGACTCGAACCTGCGCGGGGAGACCCCAATGGATTTCTAGTCCATCGCCTTAACCACTCGGCCACGACAACACTGTGTTGTCATCCTGCCAGTCTGTCCACTACATGTTTATGTTCCCCTGTGGGAAAACTACATCTGCTACACTCTGTGAAGCATGAGTACTACCACAGACAGGACTTCATCAACATTTTTTTAAGTTCTATTATAATTATCTGATCATTTTTAACCATTTTGCAGTTTTCCGTAATTAGAGACATCAAAATAAATGACTTGAGCATATCGAACCTGTTCTACAGTCATGAACGCTGACGTGATGAAATATTTTTTCCCATCCTAGTTCCTCCTTTCATCGAGGGAGCTGATGTGATAACACACAGAACAGTGATAATCAACGACCCTTTGGAAATGGAGTGTCAGGCCACTGGAACACCCACGCCTGTAGTCACGTGAGTTATCCATTTGAAAAACACACAGATGTGCATTTATACATGTATTCAAACCCAGTTTTATTTCCAGGTGGTATAAAGATGGAAAACCAGTTATCCAGGGTGAGGGGTTGCAGGTGGCAGCCAACAGTCAACGGCTGCTGGTTTCCCGTGCTCAGATCTCTGACACGGCTCGCTTTCAGTGTGTGGCGGCTAATGAAGCTGGGGATATTCAGAGGGACTTCACTGTAGTTGTCCATGGTAAAATATTAAGGTTTTTAATCATTTCTTAATTCTGGCACAGGATTATTTTGGATATTTTTGTGTAATGAAAGTAACATTTTGATTGTAATATGATTTATGCTTTTTTTTTTCATTTTGCTGTTGCAAATGTTAAAATCTCTTTCTCTTCCTTCTCATCGTTCCAGTACCTCCGTCCATTCGCACCACTGGACCTGCTGAACGATCAGTTGTTTTGCGCAAGCCCATTCGTTTGGAATGCGTCACCAATGGCGTCCCAGCCCCGAGTCTGACCTGGCTGAAAGACGGCCGGCCTGTCGACACATCACGTGGAAACCTTAAGGTGTGGATCTTGATTTCTTATATTATATCTGGAATCTGGAAAATGCCAGGAAACCTACTAAATATTCAGAATGCCTTCACTGTTACAGCTGGAATCTGCAGGCAGGGTTCTGAAGGTATCAGAGGCAAAGTTAGAGGATTCTGGGAAATACACCTGCCTGGCCACCAATGCAGCGGGCGAAGCTCAGCAGCATATACGGCTCAGTGTTCATGGTAACGATGCACAAAGCGTTTCCTGCATATTTTATCATATTTCTCCCTCTTATCTCAGTATTTTAAAATTCATATTCTGTGTTTTGTGGGTCCTAGCTACAGTATTGTCAGGCCAACTATGTGTAATTTTCTGCATGTGTAATTTTCTGTGTGCCTCTCAGAGCCTCCCAACGTCCCACACGCTGGAGACGTCATCAACCAGACCATCCTGGCTGGTTTTTCCACTCAGCTTGAATGCAAAGCCACAGGAAGTCCATTACCTGGTAATATGGCTAGAATCACTGACGCTCCCTCAAAATCCATGTTTTTTGACTCCTTCTTTATCTTTCAATATGGATTGAACATGGCAATTTTACTACTATAATAAATAATAAAAATAAACAGCATTTTTAATTTTAATGAGCTGTATTTGGTGCAGATATCACTTGGTACAAAGATGGCCGACCGCTGACAAGTGCAGCGGGCCTGACCATGCTGAAGCGTGGACAGCAGCTGGAGATCGAGCGGGCTCAGTTATCCGATGCTGGCATATACAGATGTGTAGCTGTCAATGTGGCTGGAGTAGCAGAGATATCCCACCATCTTCAAGTGTACAGTGAGTGGCAATAATCAGCGTGTTTGTGCTGATCATTTATGAATTCAGATCATTAGTTTGAAGCGTGTAACATCTGTTCATGTCCTGTTTCATCCTGCTTTCCTGCAGTTCCTCCAGTCATCTCCAGCCGAGGTGGCACAGTAACAGTTTTGGTGAACGAACCTGCCAGATTGGAGTGTGAGGCCACAGGGGTTCCAGTACCGAGCTTCACATGGCTAAAAGACGGTAGCCCCGTGGCCAGTGTCTCGCACGGCCTGCAGGTAGTCGTAAATTCTTATTTGACGTGGATGTTCTTACCTTATGGCATAACATCCCTTCAAATCATATTTGTGTGCACTTGTGAGAATCTGCAGCTGTGGTTTGTGTCTGACTCTCAGGTGCTGTCTGAAGGGAGAGTGCTGTCCCTCAACAGCGCCCTGGTCACTGATACAGGGACGTACACGTGTGTGGCTGTCAATGCTGGAGGAGAGCAGCAAAGAGAGTACGACCTTAGGGTCTATGGTGAGTTCATCACAACTGTTTTATGGCTGCTAAAGTCTCTTCAATCATTCAGTCACTTGTTTGTAAAAGTGTTTTCAAGCTGCCGTGTTTTGCACAATTGTGTGATTTTTAAGTTGCCGTACAGTTGTCATTAATCATTCTGTTGGCAGGTACTGTTGAAAGGACGGGTCTGACATTTATTTATTTATTCTGACACAATCTTCCTCTTCATATATTTACCATTTTATGTCTCCCAAGTACGCTCTGACACGACTGGAGTCAAATGCTGTTTGGCTGAGGTTGTGATGAGCACATATGCATATAGATGAATGATAATTTGGCGGGGCTGAGGCATGTTGTATTCCCCGCAAAGACTTCCTCGGAAAGATTTCAGCATTCTGTCCACAGGAGAAAAGGAATAACTGTGATAATAATTTCAACCATTCCTTAGCTGAACATCTTTTATTTCTTGTCCTCTATGTGTTCTTTGTCTGTACATCCACTTATTGTTGGTGAAATTGTTCAGCAATTACTGGCTCAGACCAGATTAACCAGAAAAAAACGAGATACTTGTGTAATAAACTGGTGAAAAGAACCGTGAATAAATTTAAAATAAGACTGTGAATTGAGTCATGCACATTGCAGAGTGCTCCCCTCCAGAAACCACTAAATTTAACTACCTCTGTGACTCAGATGTTTTCTGTCCTTTGTCATGATAATCATAAGGATTCACACAACATTTTTTTTAATCTGTGTATGAAATCAATTTCCTTCAGAGTCATGTTTTATGTGGTTCTTGAAATTATTCTAATCCCACAAACAATACCTAAATCCTTCCCATGAAAAGAAGCTGGTCAATTTAAGTGAAAGACTGTATGTTTAAAAGCTGTCTGGGTCTGTACTTCTGAAGATATTTGACGTAATCCTTGTGTCTTTTGCAGTGCCACCTAACATCAAGGGTGAGGAGCTGAATGCTACTGTGATGCTGGGGGGTCCAGTGGTGCTGCACTGCCAGAGTGATGCAATCCCTCCACCTACACTTTCGTGGCGTAAAGATGGTCGTCCGCTCTTCAGCAAGCCTGGCCTGACCGTTTCAACTGATGGGAGTGTGCTCAAGGCAGGTCTAGATATTCAAACCGATACAGTATGTTGGTCTCTGTGAAAGTGTTCCTCATATCTCCTGACTGGCTGTGACTCTGAATGTTAGGTTGACAGCGCCCAGGTGCAGGATTCAGGCAGGTATTCGTGTGAGGCCACCAATGTTGCTGGCAAAACAGAGAAGAACTATAACCTCAACGTTTGGGGTGAGCGAGCAAAGAAATATCTATTAAGATCAGCTTTATCCATTCTTCAGTATAGTCTGTGTAGTTTTTGTTTTTAAGTGAGTTATATAAATGTACCGGCAGAATCTTTGTCGCAAAAACCACAACTGCAACTGTGACGCTGCTTAAAAGATATTTAAAGAAATGCGAGCGCCTCCCTCTGGTGTCATGGTGTCATTGCAGTTGCTCCCAGTATCCGTGGCTCCGAGGAGCTGACTCCTCTGACTGTGACCGAAGGAAACCCCATCACTATGGTGTGTGAGTCCACTGGCATCCCGCCCCCCAGCTTGGTCTGGAGGAAGAATGAAGGTGAGTGTGCGGATCACAATACAGGGTCAAATTTAAAATGTCATCAGTGGGTGCAGCATGTGATCAATATACCTAAACATCGACATGCACGTGTTTCAGGATCTGAACTCAAATCCGACCAAAGATTGAGGGTCTTGTCAGGTGGCCGCCAGCTGCAGATCTCAAGTGCTGCGAGGACAGACACAGCCTCTTACTCCTGCACAGCCTCCAGTGCATCAGGCATCACTTCCAAAGAGTACAGCCTGCAGGTTTATGGTACATGAGAGCCACCATATCTGTGACATCTGATGATCAAAGTCTGATGATGAAGAGCCATTAATAAATACTAAAATATGTTGGGTTACTTATCCTATTCAGTTTGACTTAATTTTCTCATTGCAGTTCGTCCCTCCATCAAACAGAGCAAGGGTGTCAGTGATGATGTTGCTGTGACAAAAGGAGGTGATGTTACCCTCCAGTGTGCAGCTGAGGGCATTCCACGACCAGCGGTCACCTGGCTGAAAGATGGGCGGCCTATTTCTGGGCAACACCGTGCCAAGATCTTGAACGAGGGAAGGCTGCTGCAGATCAAAAATGTTAAGGTGTCAGACACTGGGCGCTACACCTGCGTTGCTGTGAACGCAGCAGGACAGGCTGACAGCAGGCATGACATCAGTGTACACGGTACGTGTTACGTTTTCATTGTTATTGTTTTTTGCAAGACCTAATTTCTACATTATGTTTTTAAGTATTTATGTCCCTCATTTTTTCTACGGCCAGTCCCTCCAACTATTACCGGTCGGGTGGAGGTACCAGAGAATGTGAGCGTGGTCGTGAGGAATCCAGTTGCTCTGAGCTGTGAGGCCTCTGGCATCCCTCTTCCTGCCATCAGCTGGTTGAAAGATGGTCAGCCAGTCAAAGCTTCCAGCTCAGTACACGTCCTCTCAGGTGACTTCCTGTCTGACTTTGTTGTTTCTTTTGCATCTTCAGGATAATTAAACGTGATTAACGTATTTTGCTTTTATGACAGTTGAATTGAATTGTAGGAAATATGATGAAAAATTGTGAGAAGTTTTATTTATTTTGGACAGATATTTCTCACATTGTCCATAAAACTTAATTGAGTGAGTGAAGGAACATTATAACGGAAATTGGGTCAGCTGGAATGTTGATACTGGTCTAAATTTAAGTAACTGAAACTGTTTTTCTTGCCAGCTGAGTTTCAAAGGTCAAACAGTTGCAATGCATCAGTCGTAAGTCACTGTAACAGGATCACTGCTGCAGTGGCCAAGTTCAACAGGCCGACATTTGTGAAGGAGGACAAACAGGAGGAATTACTCTGAAATGTTTCTAACGTTCACCAAGATCTATTGCACACTTTCACATTTCACCTTAGCAAAGTTCAAAACAGTTAGTTAAGAAGTAATATGAGCTCAGGACACTTTTCTGGGAAAAATGCTGTTTTTAAAACCCTAACTCCATTTGCAAAGTGATTGGTAGTCAGAGGAGTCCACTGTGAGTGTGTGTATACCATACTGCTTTGTCACACACAAGATCTGATCATTTCAGAGACAGATTTTAAAAACATGTCATTAGCCCTAATTTAAATGGACCCGTCCATAAATGTTTGGACAGCTGTGATTCTCTAAACTGTCTAAAGGAGATTCATTTCCAACAGACTTAATTATTGCTATTGGTATGTTTTCCCTTCATGGAAAGGAAGGATTATTCCGATGCTGACATTCCCTGTGAAAACATTCCAGGATGACCACAGATAAACGCTGTTTCACCCACAGGTGGCCGCAGTCTGCGTCTGATGCATGCTGCGGTGGGAGACGGGGGCCGCTACACCTGTGTTGTTTCTAACATCGCTGGAGAGGAAAGAAAGAACTTTGACCTCGATATCCTGGGTAAAGATGATCGCGATGATTAGAAGCAGCACTTCACAGATGAACAGTTTGATGCTCCTAACCTTGTAATTCAACAGTTCCACCGAGCGTTGAGGGGGAGGGAACAGTTGTGGACACCAAAGTCAAGGAGAAACACAACATGACTCTCACCTGTGAGGTCTCAGGTAATCTCAGTCACATGACCTCTCAATGAAGGTTCTTCCTGTTTGTCACATTGAAGAAATACTTTGTTAACCACATATAATGATTTCCCAGGTAACCCTGTACCTGAGATTAAATGGCTGAAGGATGGACAGATGTTGGTGGCTGACAGTCACTATCAGGTTTTGTCTCATGGCCGCTTTCTCCAAATCTTTGGGAGCCAGATGGCCGACACTGGCAGATACAGCTGCCTGGCGTCTAACAGTGCAGGGGAGCGCAGCCGCCACTACAACCTCAATGTCCTGGGTACAACAACCGTGCCTAATTACTGCTGGTAATTCACTTTAGGATGATTTTAACGTCTCTGACATTGTTGGTCCCAGTTTCTCCCACGATTGCCGGGTCGGGTCCGGAAGGTTCAGTGGAGGAAGTGACGGTAACAGTGAGCAGTCCTACCTCCCTGCTGTGTGAAGCTCAGTCTTACCCTCCTGCTCTCATTACTTGGCTCAGGGACGGCAGCCCGTTTGAGTCCGGTCACAACATCCGTGTCCTTCCAGGTGTGACACTGGGCATGACAGTAAAGATGAGTGAGGGAATTAGGTCATCAGTTTATGGTTGTCACCGTTTTATCACCCCTGCTTCCACAGGCGGGAGAACACTGCAGATTCTCAATGCAAAAGAAGAGGATGCTGGGAGGTATACCTGCGTGGCCACCAACGAGGCCGGTGAGACGCTGAAGCACTACGAGGTCAAGGTTTTTGGTGAGAATCCATTTTCTCTGTAATTTGTTCTTTTAGCATTCTCCTTTTTTGATATATCAACATGTTTCTTTACTTCAGTCCCCCCTCACATCAATAAGAATGATATCCCAGGGGAAGGACTTACTCCCAAAGAAGTCAAGGTCAAGGTCAACAGCACGCTGACCCTGGAGTGTGCTGCTCAGGCCTTCCCGACCCCGGCACTGCAGTGGTACAAGGATGGACAGGTAGGAACTTGATTTTATAGAATGAAATTCAGATTTTAGTTGCCTTTGGAAAATTCAGACCTTCTCTTGTCATTTTATCATCACAGATCCTGCAAGTTGATGATCATGTGTCCATAACAGCCAGCGGCCGCATTGTTCAGGTCAAGCTCGCTCAGGTGTCGGACACTGGCCGCTACACCTGCGTAGCCACAAATATAGCTGGCGAGGATGAGAAGGACTTTGATGTAAATGTACAAGGTGAACTGGGTTAACTGGTGTGTTAGTTGGGACAGCATCTCACACAGCATTCTTTGTTTTTCTGAGACATTCCTGTTTAAAAAAAAAAATGGTTGTGGCTTTAAATGCAACTTTTTTCTCCTTTTCTTTAGTTCCACCCAATTTTAACAGAGCTGGTGGCGTTGCAGACTCCACGTCTTCTCCAGGCGTGGAGGGTGATGTTCGAGACGTGATACTCAACAATCCCATCTCCTTGTACTGTGATTCCAATGCTGTCCCCCCTCCAACGCTCACTTGGTATAAAGATGGGCAACTGTTGGCCTCCAGTGACCAAGTTCTGATTTTGCCAGGTAATTAACGCAAGTAAACAGTAATAACTGCAACTTCACTTCATTCTGTGGTTCAAGCCCTCGAGAGTTTGACAGAAAAAGGCTCCTTCTCACCTTCTAACCTCAGGGGGGCGAGTGTTACAGATTCCCAGAGCTCAGGCTGAAGACTCTGGCAGGTACATTTGCATCGCCGTCAACGAAGCAGGGGAGGATTCCATTCACTATGATGTCAGAGTTTTACGTGAGTAACAGATGGCGCCAGTCACCTAACCAGCAGTTCGCAGTCGCTCAGTGTGCTTTCTGTCCTGCAACAGTGCCCCCGATAATACGAGGAGCAGTCAGTGATTTTCCTGATGAGGTCACAGTTTTAGTCAACAGAACTACCCAGCTGGAGTGCCACGCTGATGGGAACCCCACCCCCAAAATCAGCTGGTTCCAGGACAGCCAGCCAGTCAGTTCAGACGGGCCGCACAGATTCCTGTCTAACGGGCGAATACTTCAGGTAAAACTATGGAGCCATCCTAATGTTTACAGATGTTTATGGTGAGATTAGAAACAAATCACATATTTGCAATGGAAAACCCCCCCTTTTCTCTCCCCAACTGTAAGGTTTTGACGGCTCAGGTATCTGACACAGGGCAATATGTGTGCGTGGCTGACAATGTGGCTGGAAGTGCAGAAAAATCTTTTAACCTTAACGTTCATGGTGAGTGTCATGTAAATGTTTGCAATATAATATTATTATGTGGAAAAAATGAGATGCATAAATCAAGGGTTGTCTTCTGCTTTGCATTTCTTTTTTCCTTTCAGTGCCTCCGGTCATCATTGGCTTGAACCCTGAGAGGGTGAATGTTGTCGTGAACAACTTTGTTTCTCTGTCATGTGAGGCTACTGGTTTCCCCCCTCCCACCTTGAGCTGGCTGAATGACAGAGGGCCCGTCCAGGCCAACACAAATGCTCTCATAATGCCCGGTATGGTGAGCATGGGGCAAAACATGTGAACACCTTTTGAATAACCTCAGTCGCTCTGAATGTGTCTTCTTGGTTTGTTTTGAGGTGGTCGTACGCTTCAGATTATGAAAGCAAAGGTTTCTGATGGTGGAAAGTACAGTTGTGTGGCCATGAATGCAGCCGGAGAGGCTCACAGACACATTTACCTCACAGTATTCAGTAAGTCCACAGCCACAGTGTGTACACAGAGTGTGTGACCTCGGGATGAAAGGTGGATTTTTCTCTGCCCTTGGCCTTTTAGTTCCTCCCAGCATCAGGGACAGCAGCGGAGGCTCTCCTGCGGTGGTGAACACCCTAGTTGGGAAATCATTAACTCTGCAGTGTGAGACCAGTGCTGTACCTCCTCCCAGCATCACCTGGTACAAGAATGGCAGGATGGTGACAGAAACAGCCAACCTGCGCATCTTGAAGGAGGGACAGATGCTTGAAATCAAAACCACGGGGGTAAAGCTCGGAAGCTGCATGTAGCCGATGTTGCTTATGCAGAGAAATGTCTGAAAGGCTAACAAACTGTCTCTTATGTTTGATGATTTCATTTTTACTTTATTTTGTACTTGTTAGGTGACTGACACTGGACAGTATGTTTGCAAAGCAACCAACATTGCAGGACAAGTGGACAAGAACTTCCATTTAAATGTCTATGGTAGAACACGATAGAACTGTTTTTATTCATGAATCTTCCAACATGTCCTGCATCTGCAAAACAATGTCTGTCACTTCTCTGCAGTCCCTCCCAGGATTGATGGCCCAACAGAGGAGGATATAGTTGAAACCCTCAGTAACCCAGTCTCCTTTGCCTGTGATGCTACTGGGATTCCTCCTCCCAGTCTGGCTTGGCTGAAGAACGGACGACCCATTGGTGGGATGGCTTTTAAATTATTCTCATGGAACTGGAAAAATCTCTTCCACTTGCATTTACTTGCCTGTGTGAACTTCAACTCTTTTTAGAGAACTCAGAGTCTCTGGAGATGCACATCTTCTCAGGAGGTGGAAAACTGCAGATCGCACGTTCTCAGGTTTCGGACAGCGGTACTTACACGTGTGTCGCTTCCAACGTGGAGGGCAATGCACGCAAGAGCTACCACCTCACCATCCAAGGTATATGCAAACATATGTGCATGCATGCATGCAGCAGCATTGTGTTTGTCACGGTGTTGACTGGACTGTTCTAATGTCAGCATTTCTCTGTTAGTCCCACCCAGCATCTCTGGGTCAGAGCTCCCTCGTGAAGTGGGAGTCCTGCTGAATGAAAGTGTCCAGCTAGTTTGTCAAGCTACTGGCAGCCCGACTCCAACCATCCAGTGGTTAAAGGACGGGGAAGCTATCAATCACACCAGCAGCAGTGAGCTCAGGTAATACCCTCTGAAAAGTGGAATGTGCAGGAGGTTGATTTGGTGATTGATGATGATGATGATCAGGATCAGTCATGATGGTTCCACGCTCACGGTCTTTGGAGCACGCACCACCGATGGAGGAAAGTACACCTGTGTTGCCACCAACACTGCAGGGGAAGAAGATAGAATATTCAATCTAAATGTTTATGGTGAGTTGAATTTTCATTTCATTTCTTTTAGACTTTCACAAAAGCATGAAGGGTGTATTTTTATTTTTTTGGTCTGCATTCATTAATTTTTCAGTGCCTCCTGTGATAAATGGCAACAGTGAGCCAGTCGAGGAGCTGACCACCGTTGTGGACACCTCCATCAGCATTGAGTGTGTTGCCACAGGCTTTCCACCTCCACAGCTCAACTGGCTGCGGAACGGCCTGCCACTGCCGCTGTCCTCCCACATACGGCTTCTTTCTGCTGCACAGGTGCTCCGGTAGGTCGGTGGAGTAGGGCTCCTCTGCTGTCTGCAACACGTGCTTTGTATTCATTGTAATTTGCCATGCATTTTAAGTTACACTTTATCACTATGACAGTTCTTCTAAAGTAATATTTCTGAATTTGGAAAAAAGGATTACGCGAAGCCAGGTGTCCGACAGTGGGGCCTATACCTGCATCGCATCAAACAGGGCAGGAGTGGACAGTCGACACTATAACCTGCAGGTTCACGGTGAGTCTGACAGAAGATCTGACAAATAAATCACAAAAACCATCTGTGTGAAGTGTTACTGAAGCAATTATGCAAATGAATCATATCTTTCACCACTGTCTCAGTCCCTCCTGGACTGGATGGAGCAGGGAGCACTGAAGATGTGACTGTTGTCGGGGGAAACATGGTTTCTCTGCTGTGTGTTGCTGATGGAACCCCGACTCCCACCGTGTCCTGGCTCAAAGATGGCGAGACTCTTTTCCCAGCCCCCAACCTCAGATTCCTGAACCTGAATATGAGTGTGCAAATCCCCCAGGCCCATGTCAACAATACAGGACGCTATACCTGTGTTGTGAATAACACTGCTGGTCAAGCTAGCCGCCACTTCAATCTGAAAGTGCTCGGTGAGGAAAATCATACTTTGGCCTTTTTGTTCATAGCTGAGAAGTGACGTGTTTATTTTCTGATCTTTTTTATCTCAACAGATCCTCCATACATAAATGGCTCTGACGTGGTAACAGAAGTATCTGTAATTGTAAATAACGCCCTGGAGCTTCATTGTGAGGCCTCAGGCATCCCCAAGCCCTCTTTGACCTGGTTGAAGGATGGACGCCCACTCACCGACGGCCTGCGTGTCCTTCAGGGAGGAGAGGTGCTCCGCGTAGCCTCCGCCCAAGTCAGTGCACAGAGTGATGGCACGAAATCTTATTTTATCTCTTCAAACATGTTAAAACTACACATTTATGCCATTTTACATTCAGTTGGAGGACACAGGTAGATACAGCTGCTTAGCCAACAGTCCAGCAGGAGACGATGACAAGGAGTTCCTAGTTCGAGTGCATGGTGAGTTCCATCAAGTAGTAAACTTGAACACATCTTGCATTCAATTTTACTTGATAAATCCAGATAATTGTGATATAAAAGTAGGTCAGTGGCCATTTCTGTCCCGTTGCAGTTCCTCCTAATATTGCGGGGAAGAGTAAAACTCAGGATGTGTCCGTGCTGCTGAACAGACAGGTGACTTTGGAGTGCAAGTCCGATGCTGTTCCACCTCCCACTCTGACCTGGCTCAAAGATGGCCAGCCCCTGCAGGTTGGATATCAGTCAAATAAAGAAATATACACGCAATGTGCCTTGTAAGCTTTTAAAGTGTGCACATAAATGTTTGCATAGGCCTCCGCTCGTGTGCGCATTCTTTCCAGTGGGGGTTACTTGCAGATCAACCAAGCTGAGCTCAATGACAGAGCCCAGTATACCTGTGTGGCCAGCAACATTGCAGGCAAAACCTCACGTCATTTCAGCGTGGCTGTGCATGGTGAGGTTTCAGCGACTGATGCTGTTGCACTTTTTCAATTACTCATGCAGCTGAAGTCACTATCTGTCAATAAAAAACAAACTACAGCCATTAATTGTACCTGTGTTCTCAGTGGCCCCGAGTATCAGGGAAGGTTCTCAGACGGTGTCGGCCCCCATCAATGAATCCGCAGTGCTTGAATGTATTGTGAATGGAGTGCCCCCACCTCAAGTAACCTGGAGAAAACAAGGTGCCATTTTAGTAGGAAACAACTCCAGGTAAATAAATCAAAATGTGTATTACGAGTTCCCAGAAGATTAATTCTGTAACTTGTTGTGTTTGCTGTTGCTTCTAATATAAAAACTGTGCTTACAGGTACAGATTTGCAGAGGATGGTTCATTACACATAACCTCTGCTCAGGTGACCGACACCGGCCGTTATCTGTGCATGGCAACCAATCAGGCAGGAATCCAACGCAGGAGAGTGGATCTACAAGTGTATGGTAGGTCACACTCTGGATATACAAACACAAAAAAAAAACCCAAACTGAGTACTACTCATTCTATTTATTTCCAGTCCCTCCTTCCATCTCTGAGGGTCGTCTGGATGTGACGGTTACAGTCAATGTTCAGACCACTTTGTCCTGCGAGGCCTCTGGCATACCCAAGCCCACTGTGACATGGATGAAAAATGGTCGAGTCATCAATACTGACCAGAATCAGAATATGTACAGGTTGATCTAGACTTTCTCCGCAAGATCAGTTCATAGATGAGAATTTAACTGCTTCGTTGAATCAAAGCCTTTATATATACATGCCTTATTTCTCTCTCTCTCTTTTTTTTTTCAGATTATTGACGTCAGGCTCATTGGTCGTTATAGCACCCACAGTGGAAGACACGGCTGTATATGAATGCGTAGTCTCCAACGAAGCTGGGGTAGATTCCCGATTCATCAACCTCACAGTCCACGGTGAGGAAAAATGTTGCAATCATGCAAACGGATTTCTTCCTACAGAGTTTATGTATTAATGTAACGCTTCCCTCTAGTTCCTCCATTCATAGCAGATGAACCCACAGAGATGGTTGTCACCAGGCTGTCCCCAGTGGTCATTGGCTGTACTGCATCTGGTGTCCCAGAGCCCACAGTTCAGTGGAGCAAAGATGGCGTCATGCTTCCAGAAGAGGAGCGAGGCTACAGTATCCTGCCCACCGGTGATTGATGCGTGTTTTAATGTCTTAAGACTGTTTACTCTAAATACTGTAGTAAGCTTATTCAAATTCACGTGTGATGAAGTTTATTGATTATTTTGATTTGATGTTTGACGATGCACGAACAGGTCCATTAGAAATCACCTCAGCTGAGCTCAGTCACACGGGACGCTACACATGCACAGCTAAGAATGCTGCTGGGTCCACCCACCGGCACATGCAGCTCACAGTGCAGGGTAACAACACACTCACATTAATTATGTATTTAACAGGAAATTAGTTTGAAACAATTTACAAGGTTGAAATCAAGTGTACATTTTTTATATTTATGTCGTTAGAGGTGCCGGTGATCAAGTTCCATTCCTCCACCCTGGACGTGATCCTGAATAATCCCATCACTTTGCCCTGTAGGGCCACAGGCTCACCCAGGCCCACAATCAGCTGGCAAAAGGAGGGCATCAGCATATCTACCACAGGTAATAACATCAGTCCATGTGTGTGTGTGTGTGTGTGTGTGTGTGTGTGTGTGTGTGTGTGTGTGTGTGTGTGTGTGTGTGTGTGTGTGTGTGTGTGTGTGTGTGTGTGTGTGTGTGTGTGAGTGTGAGGAAACCTAACATCATCACACTTTTTCTGCGTAGCAGGGGGAAGTTTCTCAGTGCTGCCTGATGGAAGCCTGCAGATCTCTAAGACCTCTGTGTCAGACTCTGGAACCTACATATGTGTGGCTCAAAACCCTGCAGGAACTGCACTGGGAAAGATCAAACTCAAAGTGCAAGGTGGGGGGATATACCTGAATTATTCTAACTTCTAATCTGGTAAAACTTTTTACATGCAATAAATATCACTTAAATCTTGATCCTTGTGTGATGACCTTGATAACACGTTAGTTTACCTGGCATTTGTGTTTGCTGTCCTCCTAAAGTCCCTCCAGTGATCAGCTCGGACACTCAAACTTACCTGGCACCCATAGACTCCTCTGTGATGCTACAGTGCCACGTGGATGGTTCTCCGCCTCCGTCTGTCACGTGGAATAAAGACGGGCAGCCACTCATTGAATCTGTACGCCGGCGTGTGCACAGCTCAGGATCCCTACAGCTCGCCTTTATCCAATCAGATGATACGGGACGATACACTTGCACTGCGGCCAACCCAGCGGGGACTGTCAGCCTTGAGATGAGCCTCACTGTCCAGGGTAGGTTTCAGTAGAGTTCAGCAACCAGCCACCAATATTTTCTGTATGTTGTTGGAGCATATAATTGTGGGGGTGCAGTCTTTTTTATTTGACTGAAAATAACATGAAAATATAACTTTGCAGTGCCACCTTCCATTCGTGGTGGAGAGCAGGAGGTAGCAGTGGTGGAAAGCAGTCGGGTGCAGCTGACGTGTGCAGCAGAGGGTGTTCCTCAGCCCAGTTTGTACTGGGAGAAAGACGGTAACCCCTTCAATGAAAGCACTGAGGAGCCCACAATCCTGCCCAGTGGAGAGCTCATAATAACCAGCGCACAAGTAAGCTAAACAGCAAATTTGTGGAATTTTAAACATCATAAAGATATAAAAAGAATAAAAAGACATTTTTCTGTCTGCTGTCCTCCATCTACCAGCCTGAAGATGCTGGCAGGTATACCTGCATTGCTACAAATGAACTCGGCCAGGACAGAGGGACAGTGACGCTGTCTGTTCAAACTCATCCTGTCTTCACTGAGCTGCTTGGAGATGTGGCGCTAAAGAAGGGGGAGCGCCTCCTGCTGGCCTGTGGGGTTAATGGCATCCCGACGCCTCATATCACATGGGCGTTTAACAACAACATCCTCCCAGGTATAGATTTCCACAAAGCAGAAGATTATACAAACTCAATTTTAAAAAAAAAGTGCAAAAAATATGTACGTTTTTCTCTGCTGTCGTTTTAGTTCACTATGATCGTACAAACGGCCACAGCGAGCTGGTGATCGAGAGAGTGACCAAAGAGGATTCTGGCACCTACACTTGTGTGGCTGAAAACAGAGTCGGAACCATCAGGTCACTGGGATTCGTCAGCGTCTTAGGTAAAAAAAATTGTAGCCATTTGATTGGTCATTAATGGTCATAACCGTCATACTGTAAACAAGTGTTCCTGTTTGGCTACAGAACCCCCCATCATTGACGGGGACCTCCACTCAAACCGTATCGAACCTCTGGGTGGCAATGCCATCTTGAATTGTGAGGTGCGGGGAGACCCCTTGCCCACCATCCGCTGGAGCAAAAATGGAATATACATCAACATCAGCAACCGCATCCGTCAGCTGAACAACGGCTCTCTGGCGATCTACGGCACGGTGGTACGGTGGTCTGCATAGCACTGAAAAGTAATGGGCGTGGGGCTGTGGTGGTGAAATGTGCTTCTGTTGAATTTCGTACAGAGTGAGGACGCAGGCAGCTACACCTGTGTTGCAACTAACGATGCAGGAGTGGTGGAAAGAAGTGTCACGCTCACATTACAGAGTAAGAAGCTGTCATCTCTGCTAGTCAGGAGAAAAATGTTAACATTACTGGGGAGAAGACGTCTTCAGGGACAAAGGGATTAAGTGAGGAGAGTAGATTATATACTTTAATTCAATGCAATGTTTCTTCTTTCAGGAGCACCCACCATCACAGAGGAGCCAGTGGATACCGTTGTGGATGCTGGTTCTACAGTTGTGCTGAACTGTCAGGCAGAGGGTGAACCCACCCCCACGATAGAGTGGTCACAACAGGGGCGCCCCCTGCTGGGAAAAGATCGCTTCTCCAGTCTGTCCAATGGCTCCCTGAGGATCAGCAGTGTTCAGAAGGAGGACACGGCACAATATGAATGCGTGGTTAGAAACCTGATGGGATCAGTGCTCGTCAGGGTCACCCTCACTGTACGAGGTCAGCTTTACACTGTGGGATTAGTTACCAATGAGGAAAAATAAATTAAAAAATGATTAAAAAAAGAAACCAACAACCCTGCATTTGTTTTCCAGTTCATGGAGGATTCTCAGAGTGGGCAGAGTGGGGTCTTTGCAGTGTGTCCTGTGGTATCGGAGCACAGAAGAGGCTGAGACGATGTAACAATCCTCTGCCTGCCAATGGTGGACGCCGTTGTGTGGGTGCAGACACGGAGACACGCAACTGTCAGGGAAAGCCCTGCCCTGGTGAGGATTCTACATTCACGTGTCTAGAAGTGTGTGTGTGTGTGTGTGTGTGTGTGTGTGTGTGTGTGTGTGTGTGTGTGTGTGTGAGCAAGTGGTAGCAAAAGTCTGCACTTCTATCTCTTTACAGTGGATGGTAACTGGTCAGAGTGGTCGGTCTGGGAGGAATGCTCACGCACCTGCGGTCAAGGCAACAGAACCAGGGTGCGGACCTGCACTGACCCCCCAGCTCAAGATGGAGGCCGCCTCTGTAAAGGGAAGGCAGTGGAGGTGATCATGTGCAGCGTCAGACCATGTCCAGGTAAACAAGAATGAAATATTTTTTCCATACCATAATTAATGCTTGGGGTATATTTGTCCATAGTTTACCAGACTAACGTTGTAGTTCTACTCGTATAGTGGCTGGTAACTGGGGGCCTTGGCTACCATGGAGTCCATGCAGTGAGACCTGTGGTAAGGGCATGCAGTCCAGAATACGGCTGTGCAACAATCCTCCCCCAGCATTTGATGGGCCACATTGTGAAGGCTCAGACACTCAAACACAAATGTGCAAAGAGAGATCCTGTCCAGGTGAGAAGGCGCCGGTCGTTTTTAAATGATGCTGATTTTTGATGTCTGCTACCTCTGTTTGTCACATTTAAAATGCTCCTGATGTTTTGTGGACAGTGGATGGAAAGTGGTCGTCCTGGGTGAACTGGGGAGCCTGCGGTGTTTCGTGTGGAGGTGGAACCAGACAGAGGACGCGCCTCTGTGCTAGCCCCGCTCCCCAACATGGTGGCCGGCAGTGTGAAGGCAATGACGTGCACATTGACTTCTGCAACAGTGACCCTTGTCCCAGTGAGTCAGATTACAGTTTATTTGCTCTGATAGTCTGAACAAACAACTACATTGTCTATCCATCCCATCTTTACATCTATGTTTAAAATGTTGCATTAATGTTGCATTAATGTAACAAATTTGATTTTATTCTTGTCAGTCAGTGGTAACTGGGGTCCATGGAGTAACTGGGGCAGCTGTAGTAAGACATGTAATGGAGGTCAGATGAAGCGCTACAGAACATGTGACAACCCCAGACCTGCCAATGGCGGGAGAGCGTGCGCTGGCGGAGATACGCAAATCCAGAGATGCAGTACGGCGAACTGTCCTGGTGAGCCAGCATGTTTGAGAGAGTCAAAATGCTCTTAAAAATCAAAAATAGAGTAGAATATGACGTTGCCTTTTGCTGTGCGTTTTTTTCGTTTGTTTGTTTTTTTGGAGTTGATGGCAACTGGAGCTCATGGCAGCTGTGGGGAGAATGTTCTGCTTCCTGTGGAGGTGGCCAGAGGTCACGCCTCCGTCTTTGTAATAACCCATCCCCTAGTAACAGTGGTCGACCATGTCCGGGAGATTCTTCTCAACTATCCAGGTGTAACACACAACCCTGCCCAGGTAGACTTTTTTTTCACGTGTGCATATAAGTTCAGCCCACAAAATATTGCTTAAAGCCTTTTTTTGACAGGTGGGCCACAGACAGCCAGAGGAAACATCATAGGGAGCATCAATGACTTTGATTTTGGTGTCGCCATCCTCAATGCCACCATTACTACCAGTCAGACGGGCAGCAAAATCATCAAGGCCACAATTACTAATATACCCAGGTCGTTAGGTCAGTTGTCAAGTGATACAAAACAAACAAGCCCTGCAACCTTTTTAGAACTTCTCTGAGTAAGTGATACATTTGCTTTCTGCCAAGGTCCTGCCATGAGAAAGCTGGTCTCAATCCTGAACCCCATCTACTGGACCACAGCTCAGGAAGTAGGAGAAGCTGTCAACGGCTACACTTTAACACAGGGCATCTTCAGACGGGAGACACAGGTGGAGTTTGCCACAGGTAAGACAGGAAACTCGGCATGTACAGATGTTCAAGCTGGCACAAAGATACTCATTCTAAAATATCAACTGGGAAGGTGAAATCCTGAGGATGACCCACGTTGCCAGAGGTCTGGACTCAGATGGAGGGCTGTTACTCGACATTGTAGTGAACGGACACATTCTTCAGCTTCCCTCACATGCTGGCATCACCATCAAGGTAAATCAGTGAAATGTTGACGTACAGTATCACCTGTCGTTTTTATGCAGTATTTTAGCTATTGTAGGCATAGTTATTTTTCAATTAATAAGAAATGCAGCTGTGTTTTAAAACGTCGCTTCACATGATGTTATTGTTGGACCCAGGACTACACGGAGGACTACATCCAGACAGGGCCCGGGCAGCTGTACGCCCTTTCTACCCGCATGTTCAGCATCGACAGGGAGAGCGTACCTTACTCCTGGAACCACACCATCACCTACGACCCTTCCAAGGGGAAGATGCCCTATCTGGTGGAGATGCTGCGAGCAACGGCCATCAATGCTGTCTACCACCCCCTAGAGGAGATGCTAGAGTATAGCATCCAAGCTAGCATCCTCAAAGGTGAAAATATTAAACTGTTAAAGAACTGAATGAAAAGATAATATCTCTCCCATGTTGCAGCTGGGCTTTTGTGCCTCAAATGTAAATGTGATGCTGGTTTGTGATTATTGCAGGAGACCGCAGTAACCAGTGTCCTCGCGGCTTCTCTTTAGTGCCTGCTGGGCCCTACTGTGCAGGTAAATGTGTTACTGAGTGGGGAAAATACTGCCTCGTATGGTTAAAAACCTTTCAGGATTGAAATCACAGTGAACTGCAGTTTAAAAATGTGTGTTTAATCGTATGCCTAAAAGTGTTCTGTTGCATTAAATTCTGCAGATGAGAACGAGTGTGAGGTTGGTAACCCTTGTTCTCATGCTTGTCATAACACCGTGGGCACCTACCACTGCTCGTGTCCACGAGGCCTCACGATCTCAGCTGATGGCAGGACTTGCCAGGGTACACACCCAGCCCACACACCAGCGTTATCGCCATCATCGCGTACGGCTCAGTGATTCCAACTGATCCGGTGCTCTGTCTCTCCCTCTCTCTCTCTCTCGCTCTCTCTCTCGCTCTCTCTCTTCTCGTAGACATCGACGAGTGTTCACTGGAAGGGCACGTGTGCCATAACGGGCAGGACTGCGAGAACACCATTGGCTCGTACCGATGTGTGATGCGCTGTGGGCGTGGTTTCAGGAGAACGACTGACGGCCTCGGCTGCACAGGTGCTTTAGCCGTCTTTATTGAGCATTTGTTGTGACTGGAACATTTGATAGCAACCGTTGTTGTAACACAGATATAAATGAGTGCCAGGAGTCCCACCCCTGCAATCAGCACTGTCTTAACACAGTTGGCAGCTACCGTTGTGCCTGTGAGCCAGGATTTCACCTAAGGAACCGTCGTTGTATAGGTAAAAGAGCTGCATCTACATCCAGCGTGCTTACTTCTTTGCACAGGAGCAACCTCTCATTCTTTTATCTTCACCTCAGACATAAATGAGTGCAGACAGAGGGTGTGTCGCTTAGATCAGCAGTGTAAAAACACGCGGGGGGGTTACACCTGCATCGACCTGTGCCCCAGTGGTCTGACCAAAGCAGCCAACGGAACCTGTATTGGTGAGCACACACAACTCTTCCACAAATGGGAATTTTATTATCTACATGACGTTTTTCATGGCCTTCTGCAGACATCAATGAGTGCAGAGACGGGACGCATCAGTGCCGATACAATCAGATCTGCGAGAATACAAGAGGCAGCTACCACTGCACCTGCCCCCGTGGATACAGATCCCAAGGAGTGGGGCGCCCCTGCGTCGGTACGTCCCTCCTTTCCCATGAAACAGATCTATAAATGCCTCAGGCAGCCGATTGTGCTTGTGTGAAGCTCTATGTAGATCAGGATACTTTGTCAACTTGCGCATGTCAAGCAAGTCAGAAAACAGTTTGTGCTGCTCCATCCTTGCTTCCTCTCTGCTTGCCGTCATCTGCACGACAGTCCATCATCTTCAGCTCTGCCGTTGCTGCTTACGTATCTGAAATGCTGCAGATAAAATGTCCATCTAACTCAGTGGTAAACATAAATCTTGCAAAGTCTGAATGCATGGTTCCAGGTTCTCCAAAGTCCTCGACTGGTGTCAGCTGAGGAGAGCAGAGGAAGGGACAGCAAAAGATGACAATCATAGTGTAAACTGACCAGCACCAGGACCATAGTTCACTTCTCTTTCTTTCCTTTCACTCTTTTCCATGTCTTCTGGCTGTTTCCTGAAAGTTGATCTTACGTGTGCATCGTCATTTCAACATTAACATTGAACATCTGTCTGTGATATTTATCTGCCATGAATTAAATTTTGTACCAGATATACATTACTCTATACTATAAAATTGCAAAATATTATTCCATATACTATGATCGATTTTTAATCTCAATACATTTCTGTCTTAGGGACATAAGAATGTATTGATTCAGATCTGGGTAATTGACATATACCCTTTTTGTCCCCTTCCCTCTCGTCTCCCTTCTCTCTTTCCTTGGCCTGCACAACTTGATGTGATCTTTTCATCCACCATCTCTTTTTTTCTTTGCTATCTTTCCACTCCTCCTTTCATTCACTTCCTGGTGCTGGTCTTTCTCTGTGTTGAGGGCAGACATAAATGAGTGTGGGCAGCTGCCACAGCCCTGTGCCCACCGGTGCATCAACACTCCTGGTAGCTTCAAGTGCACCTGCCCGCCGGGGCGCCACCTGCTGGGTGATGGCAAGTCCTGCGCCGGCCTGGAGCACCTGCCCAGCTATGAGAGTTACTCATACAGCTACCAGTCCTCCCAGTCCTCTCCTGGGCGCAGTCCCTACCAGCAGCTGTACCACAATCTGGCCACTCAGAGTTTCCACTCCCACACGGGCACCACAGGGGGGCGCTACAGGGGCCGGAGTCGCAGAGAGGCTCCTGTACATTCTTGGCAGCAGAGTTTTGAGTCCAGCATTTGTCCGCAGGGGTTTGAGTCCAGGGGTGGCACCTGCTTAGGTAACTATTAGAGATGCAATGAAGCAACAGCAACACTGGAAATCAGTCCATAACAAACAGCTGGGTCTCCATGGCAACAAGAACATTGCTATTTTACAACAGTGAGCTCCTGCTTTAACATTTTTCAGACATCAACGAGTGTGAGGTGAAGGACGTCTGTCAGCACGAGTGTCTGAACACACCGGGGAGCCACAGGTGTCTCTGCCCGGCTGGATATCGCCTCATGGCCAACGGGAAAACCTGTCAAGGTAGGAGCCACCTGCTGCTACCGGCATCCTGCAACAGAAGGTGCATGCGATGCTAATAAGAAGATGCGTTTGCATTTAAAGATATAGACGAGTGCCTGGAAGAGAACATCCAGTGTGGAGCGAACCAGATGTGCTTCAACATGCGAGGGAGTTACCAGTGCATTGAGACTCCGTGTCCACCCAACTACCAGAGGGATCCCACCACAGGGTAAAGCAGATGGAGAGAGGAGGAGCAGCAGAAGCCAGCGTTATACCCTCCACTATTAGATAATCTAACTTTGAATCTGGTGTTTGTGTCTGCATTTGCTGACTGTTTCAGTTTCTGCCTGAAGAACTGCCCACCCAACGATTTGGAGTGTGCGCTCAGCCCTTACGCTGTGGAGTACAAGCTGCTGGCTCTTCCCTTTGGTATCGCGGCCAACCAAGACCTGATCCGCCTGGTGGCCTACACGCAGGACGGGGTGATGCACCCCAGAACCACCTTCCAGGGAGTGGACGAGGACGCCACGTTACCATTCGCCCTCCGGGATGAGAACATGAAAGGGGTGCTCTTCACCACAAAGGCGCTCCGAGAGCCCCGCACGTACCGCATGAAGGTGCGAGCCCTCTCCTACAGCCAAGACGGAGGCATCGAGTACCAGACGACCTTCATCGTCTACATCGCTGTCTCCATTTACCCCTACTGAGAGCACTTTAAAGGACACGAGACAACGTTGAGGGGGGTGATCTGCATTTTCTGCTCGCAGCACCAGAGATGGAGTGGTTTTGGAAAAGCCTCCACGTCGGAAAATGAACTGAACTAGAGACTTGGAAGAGCACAAAGGTCACCAGAGGTCAACCATGGGCTTGGACGAGACCTCACTTTTGATATTTTTGATAAAATACTTTGATTTATTTATAGAAACCGGCAACATTTTCCTCCACAAACCAAAGCACCGGGATCGGTTCACTCAGACGGATCCTGCTCATCATAACTTGTCTCTTTTTGCTTAAATGTACGTGTAACTATTTCTTTTAACTTATTGGGAATTGCTTGAACAAAAAAGAGCTGTTCCTACCCGTGTAAAGCGCAATCAGTCAGCAGGTGAGATCAGGAGCTCGTTAGAACGGAACATCCTCAGGTGGAGGCCAATCACACAACACACACACACACATACACACACACACACAGATCCCAGTCAGTATTCTGTTTTCCATTTAAGATGTATTTTATTTTCATCACTTGTACTGTAAATATGTTATTTTTCTTCCTGTATGTTGATACTATAACCGTTTTGTAATAAAAGTCTTTTACTTCCAAAAGATGTGATCAACGTGATGCCCATTTTTAAATTAATTGGAAGGTTCAAGTCTCAATAGAGATAAAAGTTAATCCTCCTTGAAAAAAAATCCTTAATGTAGTTGTACATAGCATTTGTTACACTCTATAGTTAAGATTCTAATGTAAATACACGACCAACTAGGTATAAAATAGACTCAGGTGGGAGTTACGTTCAGCATTCAGACCTTTTATTTATGTCAAAAAAAAAAGCACAAACATAAAAAGGAATATTAGAGTAAGGCAGCTTGAACAACAGTGTGGTTTCTTCTTTGCACCAGAGGAGCAGAAGAAGGAAGCGGAGCAGTCTTGGTGATCGCCACGTGAAACCAGTTTCTGCATTAGCAAACAGATGAACGTCCGAACATCGACAGCAGCCGTGACGACACTTTTACGGTGCAGCAACAAAACAAAAGCAATACTCCTCCTATTATTTTATTCACTTTAAGATTCATGTTCACCCTTTATAGTTCTAACCCCACAACTTGTTTTGCTTAAATGCTCATCGTAAACACAACTGCAATCAAACATCGACACATCGTTTGGATGAAAGCGACATAAGTCATTTGGCAACAGACAGGTTCTCCCCAACAAGGCAGATCACTGTTAATTTCCTCAGCGTTCTATAAAATATATGGAAATTAATTATTAAACTAACAACATGTCTTCCTACCATTGATGAAACTATAAATTTACTTATATTTAATACAAAAATTCACTCTTTTCCCCCATAGAGACACATGAACGTACAAAAGACAGATACCAAAATGCTCGAGGAAAAATACTAAAGATCTGTGGTCATCATGCAAATACATATTTGATCAAATAAAATTCTCTCATCTTTGAGATGATAATAATCTACTTTTGAGCAGTGTTGTTTTTTTTATTTTATTTCAGCAAGTGGGGATTTGGAGGCCAAAAAAAAAAAAAAAGATTAAAGACCAAGATAAGTGTATAATCTGGGATTATTTTGATAATTACTGAAGTCTGATGGAGGGTCCTCTGGGACAATTTCCTGAAAGTGCAGATGAACCCCAGCTTTTTAAAAACAATATCAGCAGGGCTTTGAAATGCACAGTGGCAGAAAGAAGCGAGATTTTACATTGGATGAGAAAAGCAGAGAAATGGGATTAGTAAAATCAGAGGCATTGTGGGTAATCATACCCAATGATGACCCCCAGTGAGTAAATCTAGCACCCTTCCATCTGCGACTGTGCTTTTCAGTACAATCCTGCTGCTACAGCACTGATTCCACACATTTTTTCAATGGGAAATCAGGCTTTTAATCCCTTCAGGAAGGCTGAGCCGCAGAGACGAACACAAGAGCGTGAAAGCAGACAGACTTCCTGGGAGAAAACGAGCCCAAACAGTGTGTGAGAGTCAGGACAGAAATCTGTAAATGCTCAGTTTTTTTATGCAGATTTTTTTTTTTTTTAATTGAGGGCTAAACGATCCAATAATCAATAATCTTTAAATTAATTTTGCGGTAACCTCGGTTCACGGTCAGAACCGCTGCCCTGAGAGACAGAGGGGTGTGACCTGATCTGTAGCACCCTGCGAGGAGTTTGCGAGGCGGTGATGATGCACAGGAACAGGAGAAGAGAACTCATTTTTCTTAAACCAATGCGAGCCTGATTTGATTTTTCTTTTTGTCTGAGATGCAGCAGGATCTGACCTCACACTGGTTTAAAAATCAGCTTCTCCTGCGTGTCCCTGTGCTGTTTGTTGGGTTACATGAACAGTTTAGAGCAGACTCAGTTCTCCTCTGTCCAACCTGGAGTGAACCGATCCTTCCTTCTTCTCCTAGACCGTCTTTCTTGCCGTTAGTACCCTGACGATGCTGCCAACTCCTCCAGCTGCCAGAGCCTGGAGAAGCAGGAGGAGAAATACTAATCACCATTTATTCTTTTCTTTTATACTTAATTTTTTTTATGTGTTCCATGTTTAATCATTTATCCTTCCTACACAATGTTTACCTAAATTTATCAAGGTAGATAGATAGACATTTTGTTCATCTCTCCCGAGAAATTCACATAAGTGGTTGAAGACATTTTTACATTTAGAAAACAGTGATAATTTCAGGAAAGTATTTTCTTGCGGTCAAGGACATCAGTGTCCTGTGGATTTTAAAGTGAACATTCTGCAGTAACATTATGTCAGAAGTGTAAACATCCACCTTTTCATGCCACTGCAGGAGGACCGCGCTGCTATTTTCCGACGGCCTCTCAAAGCCTTTGTAGATGTACTTCATCAGCAGGTCCACGCCGTTCCTGTCCAGAGACTGCACCGCTTTCTCAATGTCACTGCTCTTAAAGGCAGTGAGCACCTTCAGCACCAAACCTTCTGCACGATCCTGAAGACACAAACAGCCAGTACACTCTTTTTTTTTTACAAACTACTGCACAATGATGAAAAATAGAGTCCAGCAAACTTTATCTCAATTGTCCAAAAAAAACAAACAAACAAAAAAAACCCTCAAAAACAAACAAACCTTCACATTCTGGTTCTTAGTGTTGATTGGTGGGTTCTTTAGGACGGCATGTAAAGCCTCCATAAGGTTTCCTGTGCAAGGATGGTTAAGAACACTTTCAAAAAATAATAATAACTTAGCAATTTAGGAACCCTGTAATGCGCATTTTTATTTTACGACCATGAAAGACAAAAGGACGTAATGAAGCTCTCAAAAGTGTTTATATGTTCTCAGTATTGCATTGAATCAGGCACAAAAACGTGAAGGTATCATTTAATTGTTTGCAACACTGGTCTGCCGGACACACGCAAATTAACAGACATGACAGCGAGGGAAATGCCAGTGATTAATCGGTCCAAAGGGCATCAAAAGGAGCGTTAGCTTGCGTAAAGAACCTGTTCTGTCTTGTGGCAGGCATCCCTGGAATGTGATTGTCAGGCATGTCTGGACAGTAACTGGCCTACTTTGGAAACCAGCCATCCCTACATGCAGCAGGTTGAACTATTCGATACTGTCATTTGATCATTCGAATCGTCCCAGAATACACACATTTACAAAGGTGTCCCTCTAAATGTGAGAGCATGCTCACATGCGGCTAAGCTGATCATGTAAAGGATATTGTCTGATGAGGGAGTCCACCTCTGCCTCGTCGGGACCCAGCTGGTTTTCTCCTCCGTCCTCCTCGTCCACAAATTTGTTCTCGTCGTACTCGTCCACATCCACTCGCCTAAAGCGGGCGGACATGGTGCTCTTCGACATGTTTGCGGTGGTCTGGTGTTTGAAGCTATGCGTATGATGAGGAGCCGAATAAAAATTGAAATCTAGCCTTTTTTGGTTTGATACTGCTGTCGCTGGAAGCAGCTTCCTGACTTCCGTCTCCTTTTTCTGGCTGATTTTTGCTGTGGTACGCACGACATTTCCCTCTGGTGGACAATGTGTGTAACAGCACGATACTGCGTGTGCTTCCCATTTCTTGCCAATAGGGGGCAACAAAACATAATAAATCAATTTACCGTTATGTACATTTATACGCAAATATTGACCTTTGAACCTGACATATCTTTAATTAAATTTTACTTGCATTATCGATCATTATACTAAGTACTTTACTTAGCTGCCATAGAAATGACTAAATTAGTAGATAACTGTAATCTTTTGGAAACAATTTGAAGTAGTTGTAAATAAATCTATTTCTCACACATTTTTCCATCGAAATTAATATAGAAAAAAATATGTCAAAGATTTATGATTGCAGAACAGCCACTTTCCTTTAACTAGTAAAACATCCAGCCACAGAAAGCTGCAGCCTTTACTGGTACACACACTCACACACACTCATTCACTTGAAAGAGGTGATGTAACAGTGTAATGCCCCAACATAGCACACATATAATTCATTCATAAAGGTTGCATGAGAGAACCCCACAGCGTGCTGAAATGACCACTCAAATGTGTGTGGGGGTGTGTGTGTTGAGTCACCACTTCTAACTGACCTTACTTGATTTATTTACCTGAGCGGTGATTTCAGAAACCACCTCAGCAGCTGCTTGATGTCAGGGGGTTCTTCTGCGTCACTCTTTTCCTCTTTGCAAAACAGACACGTTTTCCAGGTTTTTTTAGCTGTTCAACCACTTAACTGTATTTAGATCAAAGAGACAAGTTAAGATAACATATTTTGGGAGCCCACAATGACGTTGCTTTTTTTCTGGGAATCCACGAGAGAATCAACTTCACCCCTTAATATTTCACTTTGCTTTTGTTGGAGGTGGAATTTTTAATTTCCTTATCTTTCCTGTCTAGACTGCTGGATTTTGGCCTCAGCTTTAGGAAACACTTCCCATTGATCTACCATTTAACACACACACACACACACACACACACACACACACACACACACACACACACACACACACACATATCTTGCGTGCAATGGTCATGAGCACCCTCACTTCCAGCTTTGTGCAACACCCCAACCCTTCTACGCTATGCGAATGACTCAGGTCATCAAAGAGAATACATGCACATACATGACCATTACATGAGTGTGAGAATTCAGAAGGGCCTGGAAGTTTCTGTATTGAGTTTCTTGCTGCACAGAGAGCAGCAGACCAACAGCAGAGACCTCCTGTGGCTCCTCCACTGAAGCAGAGGATCCAGACTAGAGCAAAGTATGGTGAATAGATACGTAACTAGTTCTTTCCTGAGTGGATTTTGCTCCTAGGTAATAATTATTTAATTCTGGGATGTAATGAGTTAGCGGTTGCCACGGTGAACCGATTATTTTGGCTGATAGGTGTGGCTGGGTTTTGCATTCCTTCAGGTGAAAATCATTCTGTTGCATCAGGGTTGCACAAACATTCAGCTCTGAGATGAATGAATGACCAGTTATCGGCCAATAAAAGATAAAAAGCACCCTTAAATACTGGAATCGAGTGAAAGAGTTGTATGGGGTGGCTGCAGCTCAGATGAAAGGAAAGTTAAGGTTAATGTCACGACAGAGTTTAAAAATTAGTTGCAATTATCTCCGTTGTCCCTACTGTCCCGATTTAAATGAAACACACTTGATTTGACCCAGTATTCCCCTTTCATGAAGGCAAACCTACAAACTAGATAGGCAGCTGCACTGGCTCGTCCTGTCATCCAACATTTTTTAAGATGTTGGACGACATACATGGTGGACCTGCAGTTCTGCAATCGCCTCTGCTGTGTTTCCTTATTTTAGGATGAAGGAAGGGAGTCAAATACCTTACCAGAGAACACTACATAACAAGAATCTTTTATTACCATCCTTACATAATCCACATGAACATTACATTTGACATTCTGCCAGTGCTATTAGTTAATGCCTACATGCACACTTCTGAACATGGTTTTGATTCTCTAAAACCGTAAACATTATCCAAGACCAGAAAATGAAACAGTAAAAGTATCTATGCAATTTAAAAGCATTCACTTCATATTACGAAAAATGTAATATGTCTCCACCAAATCTGCATCACTAACACACCTAAAACACCTAAAACTGACATTTGCAAATGCAAGCTAGCTGTTTTCCTGATTCTAACCTTCACACTGAGCTACATCGGCCTGTTTTCGGCTGAAGCCTAACTGCAACTGAATCACAAAAAAAGAAATCACTGTTCTCACAAGGTAAAACAATCATGTTACGCTACAGAAAACACCAAAAGTAGACAAAATGATCATTTCAAAAATAAAAATGAACACAGGCTGTGCCCGTGAGTGGCTGCAAGAATGTTTTTGCTTTTGTTTGTTTTATCCACATCGGCAGAGCTGAAACATGAGTACGGAGCTCCGGAGAGTTGCAGTGTGGAATTCTACAGATCTAGGGGCAGCCTTCAGGCCCCTGCAGGTTAGTGTATTGTCAGATTGTCTCAAATTCCAAAGCTCCAGTGCTGCAGGTATGGATGTAGTGTGCAGAAATTCCATCAAAGTTCACACATCGGCCCTTTTTTTTCCACAGGTCTTGTGATAGCGCTCTTAGCCACACCCCCGCTTACTGTACCGTCTGTCTTCCATGATTCAACAATTTGGTTTTGTCAGGGAAGAGTGATATGGCCATGAAAATAAACACACCTTCATCCTAATGGAGGGAGATAAAGGGGCGTCTCCATGGCAACGCCTTTGTTTTTTTTCCAAATTGTTGCTTTTATAAGAGACACTCCCTGCTTACTTCCCTGAAGGTGGAGAAGAATCTTTGAGAGGTCAGAGGTATCATGCGCTTGGCGTGTGTAGGAGTCATCGCCAAACAAAACCAATAGTTACGACCTCCTCCTCAATGTTTTTAAACAAGACTACATGTTTAGACAGGCCATCCGCTCAAAAAAAAAATGTCAGGAGGGTTCAGCCGAAAGTTGCGGTCGCGTGAGGTGCACCCAGGCGGTGCCAACACGTGACGTCTGGTGAAGAAAAATCGCACAATGCATAAAAGCAATGTTTTTTTTTTACTTAAAGACATAAAAACCCACATTCTACAGTATTTAGTAACTTTCAAATACAACATCCAGTCTTCATCTGCTGTTTATGGTCAAGAAAACATCACAGATCAGTTTTATTGGTTATTACTTCCCAGGTTTTTCCAGGGTTTTACTCGAACATCTCTTTTTGGAAGCTTTTTTTTGGGGATTTCGCTTAGAAAAAAGGGACGAGAGAGGCATGAGGGATTCTCTTTACGGGCCACAATGCAATCTTTGATAGCTTCTTTGATCACCTGCAGAGAAAAAAATTGGAAACAATGAAGCCCAAACATCATGTTTTATGATTTATGCATCCTTAAAACAGATCAGTTCAATCAAAGCCCACCTCCATCTCTCTACCGTTGGCGTCACTCTCCAGTTTCAGCGTTAGACCGGATACCTACGCTGCACAATGGCAACTTCAAACGCTGGAGTCATTCAAACATGACATAATTTCTAAAGAAAATGATTATGTGCGTAATGCTTAAAATGACTAATCAGAACACGGAACTGTTCCTTTCACTCCACAGACTCTTTTCTCCAGCAAGATTTTGCCTGTTCTACATTTTCAAAACCAAAGTTCCAAATGTCCCAGCATGACCCACTTATCGCAAACCTACAGACGGCCCTGAAGAAGTAGTTTTATTTATAATCTGCTCGATAATTCTGTAAAAAAAAAGCTAAAAACATGATGATGGGCTAAACTGGTGGTGTTGCCTTGGTGGTAAAGTGTCCCACACTCTCCTGTTTCGCTTGTCTCCTCCATCAATGCTTTTCTTGTATGACTTTCACTGTTTTCGCAATGTCACTGCACATTTCTGGGAACACATTTGCAACAACTGGCTATGCAGAATTTTATCTATTTACGATGGAAACCGACTGACAACTTTGATCCCGTCAGCTGTGTGTGGCGATTTAGTTACCAGGTCCTGGCAGCGTTTGTCATGAAGAGTGAAATCAAACACGCTGCATTTGCATCATTACTCAGCAGGGAAGTGACTCAGATATGAGTGAAAGCGAGTGGGCCTCTTACTGCAACACACCCACTGGAAACTAGAAAAGACACGTATTATTCTTTATAATCCGGGCCTTTGGGAGCTGACAAAGCTGATATTGCACAACAAAGTCATATTTGTGGAGTGACATCTTCCCCTTTCAGAGCCCTGAATGAGTGCAGATTAGCAAAATGGATGACTGAGATAATAAAGACGAAAACCAGTAAGACAATAAAATGCAGACATCATTACTGTTTCCTACAGTTGGCCGCCTGTGTACACACTGTAACGGCTATGCTCGCAGTGCGGAACCCACCTCCAGGTTGTTGAGGGTGTTGAACTCCATCAGGTCGTGAAGTCTGGTGAAGGCCTCATTGGAGTACTGGAAATTGAATGTGGAAAATGGCGTTTCAGGATCATCAAAGATGTCAAAATCTGCAAAATCCTTCTCCTTCTCCGTCTCCCGTGGAACACCTGAAAGTGAATTAAATCAGCTAATTAATAATACACTTGGTTCATTCTAATTACTTGTAACCCCTGAAAGTTTTTTGTTGCTAAGTTCTTAGCAACAAGCTTCCCAAGTTTCTTTGGGTTCGAGTGTGCAAACATCTTATATAACATCCATAAACAGACAGTGGAAGCACGTGGGTTGATAAGCGACTGAATGTAAAGAGGCGGAACTACAGAGTTCATATGTGATGTATGGTATGTTTACACAGAACTCTCCCGCTGCAGCGAGAGATTCAGCACCTGGCTCCTTACAGAACCATGATTCACCAGGGAAACTTGTAAAAGGCGGCCAACGCTGTGGTATACATCCGACCCTGAAGTGAAAGGTTTTTTTTTTTATTGGGGTCACTCAGTTCAGAGGCCCAAATCTTTGACTGCTGACTGGTTGAATTCCTTTATGCAGTTTCGGGGAAGAGACGTCACGTCAGGAAAAAAGCAGTATGATTAGAGTATTATGAGTGAAAACCCAGATATTCCCACACACGCGCAGTAGAAAGCTCCACACAGATACCCACCAGGTGCCTTGAATGTCCTGAAGTTGATGTTGACCAGCACAAAGTGGATGACGGTCGGACAGTTCTTTTCACCTTTCCTCGGCTTGAAGACGTAACATTCTTTCAGGCCTTCCCGGTCGAAGACTTTAGGATCAATCTTAGGGAACGGGAGCTTGTTCATGCGTGCCCATTTCTCAGCCAGAAGAAGCTCCTGCGCATACATAACATAAGAGGTAATAAGAGGATGCGGCGGTCAACGGGCTCGCATTCAGCAGCGCGTGAATGTGTAACGACCTTGAAGGGCGGGCTGGTGTCGCTGGGTCGTGCAGAAAAGTCAAAAGAGATGATGAGGTCAACGCCGCGCTGTGGCCGCAGGATGAGCGGATAGGGGAGGTTGTAGGTCAGGCCGCTGTCCACCACGTGGATCTTTTTGCTTTTCACATCCAGAGGCTCGTAGATGCAAACAAACTCGTCAGGGTCTGGAAAAACAATCACGCCAACCGAATGAATGCGTGGGATTATTGGCTATTTCCTTCACCTGCAGCAACATTTTATTCTACATGTGTTGGCTTGGTCATGTTTCCTTACAGTGAGTCACCTGTTTCACACTGCACAATTAGGGTTGGGTATAATCTTAAAAATGCATTCAACCACACCTTTGATTACCACTTAAGCTATGACAGAAAGCATCTTATTACTGTTAAAACCGCTGGAACAAATCTGTTGACAAAGGGCAGAGATCCCTTCCTGGAATATGAAATTACTGACCTCCAGAGATCAACCCACAGACAGCTCAACAGCTTAGAGTTTCCACAAGCAAAATCAGGATACATTACCACACCTATCCTTTTATTACTGCTGGATATATACATAAAAGAATGAATTTGATGACAGAAAACCAAGACGCTGTAAATAAGACATCCATCTTACCCGTGACAGCATCCACCTCCTCCTCAAGCTGAGGCACGGTGTACGTGACCCCACTAGCAGGCGAGAACGGCATGTTGGTGTTCAGGTTGAGGCCCAACATGAAATTATGAACCTGGTAATGAGGTGAGATGGGTTATGAGACCCAGGTCGGCTTTAAGATTCCATCACGAGGTCATGTTTAAGCACCTTCCCAGCTCGGCCTTCTCTCGTGTTGAACAGCGCCGAATCGCTGAAGAGAGACGTGAACATTCGCTGAACCCAGCTGGCCTGAGCCGTGCGGTGGTACTCATCTTCTGCCTCCTGGCTCTCCGTCCCACCTGAGCATCACATTCATTCACATTGAGAGCTCTGTACGTGACAACGCCGCGTTAATGAAAACTTTTACATTTGATTAAAGGATTTACGACACCATTCTAATCTGGAATGCACTTTTGCGAGAAGGCACGTCACCGTCACACATGCGGCCTCTCACCTTTACGTGGCTCGTCGTCATTGTCCAGAGCGTCTTCTCCAACAATGTGCTGCGGCTTGATCTGCTCTGTAGAAAACAAAGGCAGGTTCAGTCAGCAGGATCTGGTTTAAAACAACACTGCGTCTGTATCAGGTTAACAGTCTATCGTTGATTGATTACTGAATGTTTGAAGTAATGTAACGTGTGATTATCTAACCATTCTCTGAGTGGGTGGAGATGTTATTTGAATGAGTGTATATTTGTCTGAATGTTTAAAGGTCACCCTAAACACGTGTGTTCACCCAAAACAAGCATCTGATGAAGCAATCCGAGTTTCCAGCGGTTGTGACAATGCTGCCTATTCATTCCTACAACTCACACACATGCAGCAATGCACCTTGACTCTCACAGGTATTTTTAGGTTGGCTATTTTAAGAGGGGTTGCTATTGTTGTTAATTTGAAAAGAAAAACAATGTGGAAGAGTTTAGGACTAACAACCACTTAATATCGAATGAGGGGAGTCAACGATTGCTCTGGTGTGTAAAAGCACAAAGTCAAGAAAGAACATTTAAAGGGCAACTTGTACTGAATGAGTGGAGGGAAATAATGGAACAGATGAATTCAGGTGAAAAAAATCGATAAATATTTTAACAATATTGATAATGGTACCTAATTCCTCTTCCATGGTGCTGCCGCCAGCGGTGTCTTTGACTCCCAACACTCTGTTGAACAAAATGGAGAATGCGCTGCCCCACACGCCTGCAACCACAGCGACATGCTGTTAGTCTGGTTTGTTTACGCTATGATTCGTTGTGATCTGCAGGAGATGAAATCGTCTTTGTCACCCATTAGAAAATGAAGAGGATTTTCTTCGTATTTCTTGATGGCGGTTCCCATAAAGAATTTGCTTCCAAACAAGTCAGGGGTCATGAAGGTGCCGTACTTTGCCATGCCAATCTCATACGGGCTGAACTCTACCCAGTCTGCAGGTTCAGACATTATTATTCACATTAATGTAACCTATAAATACTACAGTCATCAGAAACATGATAAGGGCTTGAATCTTTGCTTTGTGTTCTTCTGTTGTAGCCGATATTCCAAATCCACAGAGCTCCACGTATTAATTTACTCACAGAAATAAATCAATAAAAACCTGAAAAAGCAGGTGGTATAAACGGAAGACAACTAGAGGTAAAACCAATCTACCGGTTACCCTCTGATCAATTTAGCTTTATTAATTCTATTAGCATGCATATTCAGATGTCAGTTGACAGTCTGTTTGTCTCAAATTGCTAATGAGACTGTGAACACTGACCAGTGCACGCAAGAGGAGGTCTTGGCTGGAAGCCTTTCTCCAATCTGCTGCAGTCACCAGATTGTGCAATGCTGCCCGATAATCTATTCAATTTAATTAACCCACCACCAAAAAGGCCAAAATTCGCTGATGCAGCAGCAGCAGATATCTGATCTGTCCATATTTCTTAGTTCCTTAATACGCATATTATTAGATGACAGCATGGGAGGTATTGAGCCTTTTAAAACTTTCATGTGGCCCAACTTATCTGCTTATCATCAGTTATTTAATGAAACTCTGGCTGTATTTACCTGCAAACATGAGCTCAGAAACATCTGGTTTGACATGCAGGCACGTGAAGAGAGGAAGAGGACTCTGGGCCTGGTTTATTTTCTCCTGGATGCTGCTTAATTTAATATCCATCCTCTGACAGATCAAACAGTTAATTCATATCAATAAGAATTTTCAGACATAAATACTACAACAGAGCTTAAAAAAGGGGAGAGAAAACAAAGGGGGATATCTGAAAACTGAAATATTTCGGACAGCTCTTACCGCAGGTATGAGCGTCTCTCCAATCAGCATACCAAAGACATCAGTAAAGGTAACGGGCTGTCCGGTAGCCTTCTTGGTCCAGAGAGCCTGGATGTAGTTGGTGACGTGTTGGGGCATCAGTAACCTCAGCGGGTTACTGCTGACTCTATTCATCAGCTCTTTATTGATGTCCTTTGGGCCTCTATCTGGAAAATCTGGGTGTGAGTAGAGAGTGGACATGTACCTACAGGTGAAAGGAGAATAAACACAAGTACACATAGATCCATCAGATGAAGTGTCATCTTGGTAAATTTGTGGGGGTGTGAGTTTCTCTTGAACTATATTGATGAAGGTTCAGTTTCAAAAGGAAAATCTTTAAAATTTAAGGCTTGTAAGGAAGTTAAATCTAAAAAAAAATAAAAATACACCAGAAATATGACGACAGAAGACAGTAGAAAACCAGGAAGTACAATCTCATACCAGCAGGGCAGGAAGGAAGGTTTGTCAGAGAAGGCAGGGGCCCCAGAAACAAGGAAGAAGAGAAAAACACAGTCATAATAAAGAATGACATGGGGCAAACGTAAAACTAACCATGTTGATCCAGAGAGTCCGGCAACATATGTGGCACAGTCCAGCACACCGGACTCAAACAAAGCTTTCATTACACCCGCAAAGCCAACCATGGCACGGAAGCCCCCTCCTGAGCCCGCTATGGCGATCACCGGCACCTGTAACACAAAACAGGGATAAATGGTTGTAGAGTGTGTAACCTGACTCCTTTCACCTCATTCTTGTCTGCATTTCATCTCCGGTTCCGGTTCTTCAGTGAGGTTGAGTAACCCCTGACCGCCCCTGTCATTAACGTGCCACAGCAGCAGCAGCTTGTGCATTTGGATTTTCAACTATTGCATAATTTGCATTGTGCAACCTTGCTTTTCCGCACTTCTGCGGATGCCTGAAATATTTCTGATATGTTTCCACCAGGGTCAGACAGGAGCTGTATTATTCCTCCCCTGGAGCTTCAAGCTCAGGCTAAAGGGTCCAGGTCTGGCTGGAGCTTACAGCCAACCCTGGGTGGAACCTTGGTGGAGTACAACCACAGAAGCCAGACAGAAAAGCAGAAGTAGTGATATGAAGCTGACTCTAGGGTTGGTTTTTGAGTGTGGAATGTAAAAACATTATTAAAGAGAGGAAACGGTTGAGAGGAAACACTAAGGCATACATGCTGCAGGATTTTGAAAATAAAGGTCTAAAGGGTCAAAGCAAATCCAAAGATCATAACACTTCCTGTGTAAGATCACACATTAACAATAATAGTTGCAGGTGCGCACCTCTTCTGGAGAACTGGGCAGGAACCGAGGCTTCTCCATGTCCAGCAGCTTCTTGATGCCCAACATGACCCTTTCTCTGCGGGTCTGTCTAAAGTGCTTCTCTTTGTCACACAGGGCCAGGCTGAAGCGCAGGTCCAGGTTGGTACTTCAGGAAGACCGAAAGAATAAAGTTGTTTCTTTTCTCCTCAAAGCTGTCTCAAGAATATGGACTTTTTGCGTGTGCAACCTTAATGACGATATTACCGCTTGTGGGGTATTTCCACTTAACCCATCATAGGGATTGACGCATATCTCATATCAGTTTTCAAAACTTGTCAATCATGAAACGTCTTTTAGTAAGTTCCTTTTACGTTAGTTGCTGCTCCAGGTAGAGTCATACACTGTTATATTCCTGAGTATTCTGAAGCTTCGAGCAAATCTTCAAAAAAACTCATTTTATTTCATTTTATTCATTTTATTATTTTAAAAGTCAGGGGGGAAAAAAGAATTTAAACTCAACTAATGCGAAACCCCATAAATACATACCAGATCTCCAGCGACATCTCTAAGTATACTTTGGTTGCCTGTTGGGAAGATAAAAAGTATCATTACTGGCCACATGCAGATACAGTAAAATTCCTGATAACTTTCTCAGTGTGCAAATACACAATCTGGAACCTTCACCCTTGTTTTTTTAAAGTCACGTACAACTTCACCATTGAACTGTTTTCTCCATATCTTACTTTGCCAATGAGGAAAGATTCCATCTTTTTTTGGCCGATGCTGAGCTTGGTGATATCATAGGAGGTACTCCCGAGTGTCTCATCCATCACATAGTTAGCATCCATTAACGTTATCTGAATAAAATAAACATCATCAGTTAAGTAATAAAATAAGTTTTATCGTGGGTTTGAGTCAAACCTCACTTTAACTACAGCTAAAATGGGTGAAACGATGAATGGATGAAAACAACTTTAGCAGGTTAGCATGGTTGTAGAGCGATGTTAGTCTGTCTGAGCTGACCTGCTCTTCAAAGGCCAGAGGTCAGGCAGGGGTCAGAGTGTGTTAAGAATATGGTCAAAGATGACTACAAAGAGTTATAAATAAATCCCATTTACACTCCTTTCAACACAGATTCTAAATATGTATGTGGTAAGATGGCACATTCTCTTCCTGTGATGCTATTCAAAACAATCCTCACTGGTCTGGTATTCTTTGACTGGTGAACCTCCCCACTACAAAATGATCGTATAAGGACACTCTACAGGGAGAACACACAGTCTTCCAAATGCTGCTATGGGGAATCATACCATCCTAGGTTCTCATCACAGTCACACAGACACTCGAACCTCACCTCCAGGACGTTCTGCTGGTTGGGATCTAATATAAAGGTAAAAGTCTCATTCCATTTTGGATTGATGTCATTGTTGATATGTTTGGTCCTCTTTCTGCTTTCAGGGGCCGTCGGGATGAACAGCTCCACATATGGGTCTGGCGTATCCACTGCGCTCACACACACACACACACACACACACACACACACACACACAAACATATGCACACACACATATATATATAAAAGTGATGCAGGAAAAACGGGTACCATATGCTGCATTAATATACTAGCATTCACTAAAGAGAGATGTGAAAATCAACATGAACTAAGACTCACACAGGTCGCCCAATGCTCCCTTTGTGACGCTCTCGGCTCGTATTACCGTCACCGTAAATTTGTTAGAAAACTGCTGCTCCACCTGCGAAGCAACATTTATTGCATTCAGTTATCAATCATTTACTCACAAGAACAACTTTAAGTCATAGCGAGAAGACAGACAATAAATCCCGAAAAGGAACCTGTCCCAAATATGGAAGACCAAATATGAATCCAGGTCAGTCACATCCTGATAAAAGGCTTTTGGTCATGGTTTTCAAACCATGACCAAAAGTGTGAAATGAAATGTGAAGTGAAATGTGAAAAGTCATTCATTAAGTAGCTCATTCTTAGATAATAGTTACACGCACTAACACTGAAAGTAAATCATTAAAATTGACATTCAACATTGATTAAAATAATGTGGTTCATGATGCTGGATTTTTCCAGAGAATAATAATAAACATCACATGAGAATCATCTTTAAAAACGGTTTGCATGTATGTGCAGAGATGATTATTCTGCTGATTTTTTTTTGTCTTCTGACAGAGCAGTCTATCTCAGTTCACCATACTTACAATTATATTGGAAGCCATTGTGTGTCAGATCAATAAAGCTCAGGAAAATCATCAAGTTGAGAACTTCAGCTCAGGAAAACATCTCCCAGTTACAGACTGATGCATACGAAACATGTTAGACAAAAAGAGAAAAATACAAGAACAATTAGCAGAAACATTTCATGCAGAGATGCATCTCTAAGCACCAAAAAATGCTACTTGATGCTCTGATATTCAAAATGCAGACAAAAAGCAGAACAGCCTGAGCCAGCAACACATCAATGTTACTGCAACTTCTTTCAGTCTTATATCTATGACCGATGAAGCCTTTATAATCTTTGCAGCGACAACAGGAAATGTTCAGCCACAAACTGGTGATAAAGGCCTGGTCTGCTAGTTTATGTGTGCGCAAATGACATATGAAGAGATATTCAAGAGAGGAAGACCTCAAAAAAAGCAACAATTTACAACACAGCACAGGCTGACAGACGTGCAACATTAGAGTGACAGACAATATGCAAAATATGTATGTGTGTGTGTGTGTGTGTGTGTTCTTGTACTTTCTACACACAATGTTTTAAAATCTGCATTCTTCTAGCACAGTCAGGATATTTTTGGCTGGTCCTCACAACTCCAAAGGACTGTTGGAGGGTTAAGACATGGTTTTAAGGTTGGGGTTAGAATTGGAGTTATGTTTGGGTTAAGGTAAGAGTTGGGGTGAGTTGGAATGGTTAGGGGAAGGGGAAGGGGAATGCATTATGTCTATCTAACTTCTCACAAAGACAGAAGTACAAGGATGTGTGTGTATTTGCGTGTGTTTGTGCACTGATGATAGCGCATCAAGGTCAGTGAGTCTTTTCTAAGCTGTTTAACAAAGCGTATCATCACTAAGGGGACTGAGAGCACGTAGCGAGCCTGTTCACAGCAATGGTCACGTAGTTTGTGTTGGTGGTCCAACTTTCTGTGGGCCAGATCACTCTGGCCTCCTTCCAAAGTGCACAAAGGCTGAATGCAGGTGGTGGCAGAGGCCAGTGTGTGTGTGTGTGTGTGTGTGTGTGTGTGTGTCTGTGTGTGTCAGCCTCCAGAGACTAGGCACAAGCTACATTTTCATTTGTGCAGCAGAGGTGTGAAAGAGGCACAGAACATCCAAGCCATCAATTAGTAAATGATTAAATATTATAATTTAAATCAGATCTGGACTGTTTCTACAGAGTTTGGCCTGTCTGGAAAATAAAGGCAGGTAAAAGTTTATGGGTAAATGACGATCACCACTTAGATGATCACTGCACAGGAAACCTTACCTGGATTTAATCCAAATCAGTTCCAGTAAAAACATCTCGTTTTAGAACAGTTTGACTGTGCATTTACAATTCTGACTACAGAATGAGCAACAATGACAATAACGCGATGGGAGACTGGCCAGTTCGCTGTGACCATAACACATGCTGACACGCTTTAGAGACAAGTTGCCTCTTTAAACGGTATCACACTTCCTTAGTTTTTCGTGAAGTGCTCCATGGATACTAGAAAGACTAAAAACTGCTGTCCTCCAAGTGTTTGAACCAGTGCGTTTTCTACTTCCTCAGTAGCGTAAATGGAAGTGTTCGCAAAGACGCGCCGACACTGACGTTCTTCTCAAAACTAATGTTCCGGCATGACACCAAGTCTCGGAAAAAACTAAAAACCAGAAACCTACCTCACCCAGAAAAGCGCCGTCGACTCACGGATCCTGCCAGATAAGACATACTTGATGTATGTAGGGTTCCGAAAGTGCAGGAGTGCGGCTGTAGGAGGTGCCTCCGGACGCATCAGAAATACGCGTAACCCGGCAGTCAGGATAGTTCAGAGCATAAATATCAAAGACACGACGAGACCAGAAATAGCTGTCTGGTTAAAACAGTCATCCAAACACTTGTCGGACTCAAAATGAATAATAAAAATCCCAAACAGGGGTCAGATTTGTTGACTCAGCGGGCGAACCTGCAGCTGACGACTCCTTTCCACGTCTCCGTACGCACAATCTGCGCAAGCAGAGCCACAGGATGGCGCCTAAATCATGACCTCAATTATTCAGTTATAGAGAGAAAACGTGACGGTTCAGTAAAATTCTCCAGTCGTTGGTGCTTCTTTTCTTTCTCCATTTTTTATTCTGCGATTTTGCGTGAAAGTTATATTACGCAAAGTTGATAAGGATTCTTAAAATAAAAAATATATTGTTATCACGTAATAATTCATTAAAAAACCATTACAGGAAAAATTGGTGTTTATACACATCATGAGCCCAGAAAGTTTTTTAATAGTATAACGCCCGTCCTTGAGTTTTGGCAGTTGATTTATTTAAGAATGAATTCTAGATGGTAATTGTCTTTTACCTAGTGACATAAAAACACTTGTAATAATCAGTTTATAAGTTTGGACTGAAACTTAAGTGAATTCGTCTGCTTTACATAATTGTATTGTGATGGAATATTTCCAGTTTTCGACCTTGGTGAGTAAAACGAGGTGGAAAAGTTAAAACGAATCACCCAAAAATCCATCTTCCGGTTGTGAAAGAAAAAACATTCCTCAACTTTACTAACCTGCATCCTTGGTTTCCCCTCGACGTCTCCATCTCTGCGTGGCGTGGCGTGGCGTGGCGTGGCGTGGCGATGACATCACTTTCTGCTATATTAGGAGCTCCGGTGAGGAGGCTCCGTCAGTCTTAGTCGCAACTTGTGAGCGACCAAACCGCGGAGGACAGAGACGAAGCAGAAGCTCAGACGATCACCGAAGGTCTTTGGAGTATGAGCACCTTCACATTTGCAGTTTCCCTCCTGGCGCTAAGTTTTCTTCTCTGCGAAGCTGGTGAGTCAAATAAATATGAAAAAAAAAAATCATTTTTTATCGTAGTGCAAAACATTGTATAGAATTAATATAACACAGATGTTTTAGATGAAGTTATCACATCAGTTACAATGTCTCACCCCGAGAAAATATTTTATTAAATAGTGTGTGTTTGATGATACAGGTAACCCATGCTGCTCAGAACCATGCGAGAACAGGGGCGTTTGTACCTCCATGGGAAAGGAGAGTTATGAATGTGACTGCACACAGACTGGGTATACTGGGCCAAATTGCTCAACCCGTAAGTATGAATGGAACGCAGGCGAAACCAACTTTGTTGAGTTGGTTTTTCTGTTTATCTCATATTCATTTTCTGGTCTCTGTCTTTCCAGCTGAGTTCCTCACCTGGGTCAAAGGGTCCCTGAAGCCATTGCCCAACACTGTCCACTACCTACTCACCCACTTCAAGGGTTTCTGGAACATCATCAACAACATCTCCTTCCTCAGGAACGCCATCATGAGATACGTTCTCACATGTAAGTTTCCAACCAGTCTACCGATTCCTTGGCAGGTTGCAAAGACACATTAATACTAATAACGAGGTGTTTTTTGTTTGCTTTTTTAGCCCGATCACATTTCATTGAGAGTCCCCCGACCTTCAACGCTGATTATGACTACAAAAACTGGGAAGCTTATTCCAACCTTTCCTATTACACACGCACTCTTCCCCCTGTGTCCAAAGACTGCCCAACGCCTATGGGAGTAGCAGGTGAGTGTTGCTTCGCTGCATCTGAAGAACCAGTTTTCTCAGATTCTTTGATTCAGAATAATTAAACCTTGTTCAGAGATGAAAGAGCTGAAACCAAAACTCCACAACGTTTACACAGATGAGAAGAACTCAGAGGAAACTCACTGATTGATCATTTGATTAATATTTTAGTGCTTTATGTTAAAATTCTTCTATCCTTTCCAGGTAAAAAGGAGCTGCCTGATTCTAAACTCCTGGCAGAGAAGGTTCTGATGAGGAGACATTTCATCCCAGACCCGCAGCGCACCAGCCTGATGTTTGCATTTTTTGCGCAACATTTCACCCACCAGTTCTTCAAAACCGATACAAAAAAAGGACCCGCTTTCACTGTAGCTAAAGGACACGGGGTACGTAATAGAGAGCGAGATTATAGCCACAGAAACAAAATACCAGTACAGCAGGTGTTAACATGGTTTCTTTCGCTTTAGGTGGACCTTAGCCACATTTACGGACATGACCTGGAGAGGCAGCACAAGCTCAGGCTCTTCAAGGACGGCAAGCTTCAACATCAGGTGGGTGAAAAGACGGATTTACTGCAGTTACAGGTCAACAGTCCACGTCAATAACAACTGATTCATCTGTGCAGATCATCAATGGAGAAGTGTACCCACCAACAGTAAAGGCCGTGGGGGCGGACATGCATTACCCTCCCCATATTCCCGAGTCCGAGCGCTTCGCCGTGGGTCACGAGGCCTTCGGTCTGGTACCGGGTCTGATGATGTACGCCACCATCTGGCTTCGGGAACACAACCGGGTGTGTGACGTGTTGAAAGAGGTGCACCCAGACTGGGATGACGAAAGGCTTTTCCAGACCACACGGCTAATTCTGATTGGTGAGTTTTGTGGTTCAAGCTTTAGGGTGATTACCAAAGGGAATCAAAACAATAACGAAGTCAGGTCACACTTTTGTCACAGTAGTGAAACTGTGAGCAAGAGTTTTAAAAAGAGGAACTGCACTTTGGTAATCATGCAAATCGTATGTAAAATAGCTTTTACCCAAACACGTGACGAGGAGGAAATATTCTGTTTCTCTTGAAAAGGGTTTGTGTTTTTCTTAGAATATTTTGGTCTCATATAGATTTACATAAATTTAAAAACACTGATTCTGCTATAATGCAAATAGTGAATATTTAAAAATGCTGGACATTGTATCTTACATGTTTAAGGTGCAAAAGTGACTTTGATTTCAAAAGCTGCTACAGCATGTACTTGTTTTAAACTCACATTTAACTGTAAAGATAACTAACTCACACCTGAATTCATTGTTTTGTAGGAGAGACCATCAAGATTGTGATCGAAGACTACGTCCAGCACCTGAGCGGCTATCATTTCAAGCTCAAGTTTGACCCGGAGCTGCTGTTCAAGGAGCGTTTCCAGTACCAGAACCGCATCGCATCCGAATTCAACACCCTGTACCACTGGCACCCACTGATGCCCGACAGTTTTCACATCGAGGAGAAGGAGTACAACTACAAAGAGTTCGTCTTTAACAACTCTGTGGTGACTCGGCACGGCATCAGCCAACTGGTGGAGTCATTCACCAAGCAGCTCGCTGGCCGGGTGAGGGCTTGGTTTTGGTTGTGCATCACCTCTCGTCCTCTCGTAGACTGAAATCCGAATGACTGACTTTCTTTTCACCTGTTTAGGTTGCCGGTGGTCGAAACGTCCCCAAGTCTCTCCTGTATGTCGCCATAAAGTCGATTGAAGACAGCAGACAGATGCGCTACCAGTCAATGAACGCCTACAGAAAGCGCTTCTCCATGAAGCCCTACAGCTCCTTTGAGGAAATGACAGGTGGGACAGAGACGAAACATCTTGCAAAGCATAATTTCTAACTTTGGTCACATTAACCTCAGAAGATCAGTGAAGCGGTTAAAGCAAAATTGCTACTAACTAATAGTTAGCGTTTTCATGTGTACAGTTCAGGAGAGAAAAACACTCCAATGCAATAGATTACTTATTAATAAGAACATGCTTTGGAGAAGTGTAACCCCTACTAGCTTTGGGCCTGAGGAATTTATTTGTGTGATGTTAGAAAACAAATGTTCACTACATCCTGTGCTAGAATAAACAGATTGTCAGAGGGAGAGAAAAAGCATTAGCAGCGACGCCTCCTGATCCAGAGGCGGATCCTCACTAGCTGTAATGTCGGACAATAGAAAATGTGCTTTTAGACTAAAGACCTAAATAACTTTGTATATTACTCAGGAGACAAAGAAATTGCAGCAGAGCTCGAAGAAATGTACGGACACGTCGATGCTGTGGAGCTTTACCCTGGTCTGCTGGTGGAGAAGCCCAGGTCTAACTCCATCTTTGGGGAGACCATGGTGGAAATGGGTGCCCCTTATTCTCTCAAGGGCTTAATGGGAAACCCCATCTGCTCTCCAGAGTACTGGAAACCCAGCACATTCGGAGGAAAAGTAGGCTTCGACATCGTCAACACCGCCACCCTGCAGAAGCTCGTCTGCAACAACGTCCGGGGCCCCTGTCCCGTGGCGTCCTTCCACGTGCCTGACGTTAAAGATACCGGATCGGTGATCATCAACTCAAGCACGTCCCACGAAAGCGAAAGCAATGTCAACCCCACAGTCATTTTTAAAGAAAGGACTACTGAGCTCTAATTTGTTTTTTTGTTTTAAATCTATTTATTTTCTTATTTATATTTTATTTATTGCCCTAATTGGAACCCTTTTTATATATCTTTTGTATACTTTGTTTGCTTGTCAATAACTGTGGTTGTATTTATTTATTAAGAGAATTTTTGTATTATTAAGTTATTTTAAATGATCTCAGTCACTGTAATTTCATACTTGAAGTTTAGTTTACAGTCTCAGTTACATACTAATGTACAGTATAGGCTACACTACATAGAATGACAATGAATTCAGCTGTATGGCAGTTTAGTAATAACAGAATATACTCTTATCAGTGTTCACATTGAACTGTAGCAACTAATGTCGACTCTTGATCTTTATTTATAACTGTTCCTATTTATGTATAACTTAACAATGATTTAATTCTGTCTTTGTACTGGCTTTGATAATTGAAAATGACAATGATTTTCTGTCTAAGCTGCACTGATGTTTGGAATTTTGCTTGTTGACACTAATAAATGACATCAGGAAATGATACATTCCTCAGACACTGTGGTCATTGAAACGTTTATGTTGATGAATTAAACATCATTTAATACCCACGGTTGTTAAACTTAGCCTTAGACAGTTTGAAGAGACAGTATAAATCTCCCTTTAAGTGACATTTTTTTTGGCTCAGCCAAATGGAAAAATACAGATTTTATTGATCATTCATCAGAAAGGACCGAGGAACTTGCTCACCCCAGAAACGCCATGGCACACGTCCTGTTTCTCAACTGACTGCACACACAGGACAAACCAGCAGAAGAGCTTTATTCAATTAAAAAAACATGTGAGCACTTGTCAGTTTCAGCAATGCCTGCATGCTGTTAGGCAGCAGTGACATTGCTGAGCAGAGCAAACACTGACAAGGGTCTTTATAGGTTCTTCTTAGGATATAAAAGAAATGAAATGATGCAAGGTCATGTTTAATCTACTGCAGAAGTTCCCACCTACAGTTTTATACTCTTAGTGACACAAAAATGCTTTGTATTGATGTTAGTTAATGTTGCTTTCCAAAAAAGTCTTGGGAGAATATTAAAGAGGAAATGCCCATGTGGTTCTTGTAAAATGCAAATGACTTACATTTTTCAGTTGTGTAAACTTTGCCAGGAAGAAGGAATAAAACCTCTTCCTGTAAATGAGTTGCAGGTTTGTACCCGATCCAATAACTTACGAGCAACCTTGCCACACTGCAGCTGCGGAATAAAGTTATCTTTCCAGGGCATGTGTCCCAAACCAAACACTTTGGACGGAATGTTGACAGGAAGGCAACAGGCAGTCTTGCCATCGGGCATTATCCCTTCTGAAAAAAGGCAAGCCATTTTCCCATCCGCTTGCATTTTCATTTTTACCGACAAGCGACACAGAGACTTTCTCCTTCCCCTAAATCAAGGAAATTATATTAATTAAGCCATGCGCATCAGTTGTGGTCTTAACAAAACCCAACAGATAGTTTCTCCCTCATCACATAATCTCTGTATTGTATTTCAAAAGGCGTGCGTAGGATTCCCCGTCACAGAAATTTGGCCCATCACGAGACGAAAATGACCTAATTGTGTGCACATTATTTGTTTTTGCCACTGACAGCTCTCCAAGAGTGAGTGTTATTATTCCACATCTTGCTTTGTGTGAGAGTAATGAGCGTGAGTGGGCTTTGGGCCCTGGTGTGGGAGAAGATCAGGAGACTTCAGTGCGTGTTTTCCCTCTGAGCGCTTCTGGAGCCAGACCCGATGTGGAAGCCATGGGTTACGTGACACCCATCAGGCGCGAGGGG
>BJFM01001063.1:393734-417362 GCA_016586285.1 Arothron firmamentum
TCCTCAGATTAAATTGTTGTCAACAATTGTTGTGGCAACAAAATAAAACTATAAAACACTCTTTTAATTAAGTTTTTATTTGTAGCATCACAGTAACATTATTAAAGAGTCATACTTACATACTAAACGTACAAACACTTTTATTCTAATACACACAGAGAATAATAACATTTAACAAAAGAAAAATCAAGTAGATTACAGCAAATCTAATGACCTAAAACTCTTAAAAATGCAGGTAGCCCACAGCGCTTTTCTTTTCATCAGGGGTGTGTCATAAAGGGGAGGCAACAAAACACAAAAATGAGGAGCGGTGGAAGGAGGAGCCAGTGCTCTACCTGCAGAAGTGCCCCAGTAAATCGAGTTCACAAACCTGGAACAATAACTGGCAATGCTATTTTTAACATTCCAAGCAGGAAGAGCAGCTGTGTTTTCCTTAGGTCAAAGTTAAACTAAGGTTAAACCATGTTTAATTCCCCCAAATTGATCAAGTGAGTCCAGGAAAAACCTAAACTTTAAACTGTTGTTTCAGGACAGACATAAGACTTTTCTGGTGTGAGCCAAAAAAACAGATCCAAGACCCTAAAAGATAATCCGGTTGTACAAATATGAATATGAAATATACAAAAAGAAGAAGAAAAGACAGGTGGTATTTTTTCAGTTCTGTCCACTGAGTTGGAATCATAATAATTTGTCATTTTGCTAATTCAAAGCTAGTGGGTGCATCGTGGAGCCAATACCGCAGATTAAAGCTTGGTAAAAGTATTTAATATAATTAATATAACTACTGAAGAATATATTTTATAGTTTGCATAACTGTTTTTGACGCAATTTTGTCCTTTTTTCATCCACTGAACTTGCACACATGGAAAGATTTAGGGAGAAAAAAAATTTCAAATAAATAGGAATAAAGAAAAGGTCAGAGGATGTTTAATCAGAGGAGGGGAGGATGTTTTTTTTTGTTTGTTTTTTTTACCTCGTGCTACCATCAACAGTCTTTTCTCTGATGGAAATAAGATACCAACAAGGCAAAACATAATACTAACTGCTGTTTTGTTTTTGTTTTTTTAATCATTCCAAATACAATAGCCAAGGTATGACACTGCAATGAAATCAGCTGCCCAATTGTTGTGCACCTGTGGTGCATGCAACAGGTCACTTTACCTGTGATTTATCCTTTGTTGGTGTTGCAAAAGCAGTTATAAGGAAACCTGGGCAAAGGTCTTTCCTAATTTAGCTGCTTCAAGGCAGGAAACCAATGAAATGAAAGGGTTTGCCTCTAGGTAAACCTCTGACACACTGCAGATACAGTATATCACATTTCTCTGAACCCACACCTTTGACATATTTTTGGCCAAGCTGAGTTTCACAATTACATTTCAGAAGAAGAACGTCATCATATTTAAACCCTGGGAGAGATGTCTCGAAGCCTGAAATTATGGGCTTTGTGAAAAGAGGTAATTCTATACCATGTGTTCCATAGACGTCAAGGAACATATACTGGTATCTCACTTACACAAAACAAAACATATTTTTACGGCAAGAATAAGTCATGCAGCCTGCATCAGACATGCGAAACTAAGACGTAAATGCATATTTATTAAACATCCACATCCTGGTTCTGGTAGGCCAAGGCTGAGGAGCAAGCTCAGAAGAGTTCAATGACTTTTATTTAAAAAAAAAAAAAGTTTACATCTCATCTGGATGTTTGATTCAACCCATAGTCTGAATTTAATGCAATTCTTTGATTTTGAAAACATTTGTATTCATTAACTGTTAATTGTAGAATGAAACAATGCTGATGTTATCATAGCTTGTGTTGTTAACATTATTATTCTTTTTGGTGGTGGTGGTGGTGGTATAAATACATATCTCCCTAAAAACATAATGATTCCAGGCTGATTTAAGGCGGAGTTCTGCCCTCTAGCGGTTGAAAGCCATAAAAGCGCTGAGGTTCCGCCACTGGTGTCCAGCAGCAGACTGAGCAAGACCAGTGTGGAGGCCCAGCACACCGTCGTCCATGCAATTCCTCCTCCATGTGCCTCCTCCTAAAGGTCCTAGATGTATGGTTTCTTTTCTAATGTAAGGGATGTGTGGCAAAAAACATGAAATAGTTCTTAGCTGTTTGAACATGTTCACTTGAGTTCAATCCAGAGTAAATAATAATAATGACTTTAATTTACTCTATGTGGTTGTGAGCTTTAATTAGACACCCTTGTAAAAAAAAAATTGATGATTAAAATGCTTTCTGTGGGAGACTGGGTGGGGTATCTGTGCACACAAAACCGTTCAATTGCTGACGATTTCAGTACTGCGTATCTAAATAATATCCTTAGCTCCATTTTAAGCAACCTTTGCTTGTTGAGTGATAGGGACTACATGCATGTGTGTGGCAGAATAATAATAATAAAAAAAAATCTCCTAAATCTTTTAAGCCAATAAAAGCAGTACCGGGAAACATAAGCGAAGGACAGCAGTCAAACAAGGTTGCGTGTGTTGTCCAGAAAGAAAAAGGGAGTGGAGCATTTAAACTCCTTCTGTTTAAACTGCTGTGATTCAGCACTTAAGTCAAGCTTACAGGTTTAAAAGAGGCAATGAGATGATACCATTAGGCAAGGTTCTTTAATTAAGTAATTAAGCCCAGCAAATGTACTTGGGTGAATGAAATTACACATCACATCAACATCACTAACGGAACCGTGTTACGGAATTTTAGTGCTTAGCGACATCCTGCGCCAGCTGGACAAGAACCAGTTTGTATTTTCAACATGTTTGAAGGGGGGACTTTCCCATGCATTGTGATATGTTTGCACACCAAAATTCCTCCACAGTAAAGGACTGACATACTTCTACATTTCAGAAAACACAAAGTCATTATGAAACTGTCTAATAGTTGCTTGTCTAATAGCTTGGGGAAGGAGAGGAGAGGAGAATACAGTGTGTGGTTTGTGTAATGAGAAAGCACATGACTGGGCATCATTAGGCCTTCCACACCCAGAGGTCTTACTTTGCCTTGAAAGACCCCCATCATGTGCTCCTGTAAGGTGTTATGCCTCAAAGAACTCTAATTTTCTAGAAAAAAAAATTTTTTTTCAAGCCTTTCTCGGCTGTTAACTTAATAACAAAGTAACTTTTGTGCACACTTAAAGAGGCCATTGTATAAAATACTGAAGGTCTCTGTGCATCTGTCTGTCTGTCTGTCTCCTGTTCTCTCTCTCTCCCTCTCTCCCTCTCTATCTTTCTACCTATCCTTCATTCGCTCTCTCTCTCTCTCTCTCTCTCTCTCTCTCTCTTCATTGAGTCTTGTCAGGCCTTTATCAAGTAGAGGCTTCTAATTCCGTTAGTGAAATCCTCTTAGGATCTATACTCTATTTCTGTTTGGTTTATAGGGTCGATTTTAAAATCTCCATTAGACCAAGCTCATTGGCTGGAAAAGGCACACACATGCACACAAAAAAACGCAAGCCGTCTAGCAGCGGATAGATTTCTGAAGTGATCAAGCATTCGGCAGGGGACCATTAGCAACAAGGACAAGTACTGTGACTGTGGAAGGTAAGAGAAATTCTGATGTCATCTCTTGGATTTAGAGGCAGCTGCCATGACAACAGCTAAAACTTAGCGGAAGAGAAGAAGATTTAAGAATGTATTTGTTTATTTTATTCTACTATATTTGAATGTAGTCTGCCTAGATTTCTGATTTTAATTTACCATTTAAACAAAGTATAACATCCTACATCTAAAATTAAGTTTTAAAGTTTTTTTTAAAAAATGTAACTATCTTTTGGCATGCAAAAGAAAAGCTTCATACTCAACAAAGGGTCTTTTGTTTTGGCAACTCGTTCAGCCACAGATCTGTATTATAGGTCCTGACCAGACACCGTATTATCTGCAGGACATCCCGGCAGAACCAATCACAAATCTTCTGCTGGACAATAGGGTGTATTAATCAAAACACTGTTGGGGGTTCTGTGGGAGCCATATGTCACAAGAATCGACTTATCCATATGTGACAGCCCATGGGACTCTCATCTATCATTCAATTATTGTTTGTTTCATTATTGTTTGTCATCTGAAATCTGACACATGCAGATTCACTGAATTAGATGAAGAAATGAAGGAATCAGTATTGGTGTGTCCGTCTCTCTGCAGTTGTCTATCCCTTATATTCATCAGTTGCAGTTCGTTAATCCTCTTAGACTGCATTAATTTAAGACTAAGACTAACTTGGCATCTAGCAGTGCACTTTATATCTTTATACCATGTCATTATCTACCCTAAGAGAGAACAGCCACAACAGATAAGTGTTACTGACTGTTGGAGCCATTGCAGGGGTTGATTCACTATGCTGTGCACAAGAAGGCTAACTCTGTCTGACATCCTGTCCCTCAGCCAGATAGCCACAAAAATGTCTGACAGACTGTTGGAATTGGAAGAGTCCGCGACCCAAACAGGTGAGACAACATGACGATCAACATGGTGGTTTTTGAAACATAAACATGTTTTACTTCTTTGTTGGGGCTGAGGCACAGGTTTGTTCTGCTGTTCAGAGGGGAGCTGGGCTGCAGAGCTCTAGCAGGTTACCTGACACTCTAATCTTCTTTTTCTGATGGACAAAGTTAGCAGACTTCCACCAGGGTGGGGCTGAGGTTCTAATCCTCAGATAGGACACAATGTCTCCCTAAAGCATATAGACTGTAAAGTTTAAGATTATTGCTTTATTTAAAATGGTGCTTCTGGACAACACTTGGCTGTTGTTGTTTCTTCCCCTGTGTCACTAACTTGCTTTTTCATCATCTTGTAAAACGATGAAACATTTAGTTATACATAACATTTAGTTTGTTTTTTAAAATACCCACAGGTCCAAAAGGGGTCATCAATGACTGGAGGAGGTTTAAACTGGAGAGTATGGACCAGGAAAATTTACCCTCTGCCAAAAAAGAACTGCTGAGACAAATGTCGTCCCCAAGCAAGTCAAAGGACGACTCCAGAGCAAACCTCAACCGTAAGGTACTGCAACGCCAACGACAAAATCCCACTTTAATGAAAAGTCTTTTGATTGTGAAATGTCATGAGTTGTTTTTTGTTTTTTTTAAAGAAAAGTAATTTCCTATATATCTTGTATTCTTAATATATTACATAAGCATTTAAAATGACAATGCAGGGATATTTGTAACCAACAGAAGCTGTATTTTTTTTTAAAGATGAGTGTCCAAGAATATGAAATGCTGAAAGAGGAAGATGAGGGGTGTCTGAAGAAATACAGAAAGAGGTGCATGCAGGAGATGCATGAGAAACTCAGCTTTGGGCCCAGGTTTGAAGGTGTGCATGACCTGGACAGTGGAGAGGCCTTCTTGGAAGTCATAGAGAAGGAACATCACAGCACAGTGGTGGTTGTGCACATCTATAAGGTCGGGATCAAAGGTTGTGAAGAGGTCAACAGCTGCCTTGACTGCCTGGCCACCCAATATCCCACAGTCAAATTCTGCAGGATCGATGTGGTCTCATCGGGAGCTGCTGAGCGATTCTCAGATGATGTTTTGCCCACGCTCCTGGTGTACAAGGCTGGAGAACTACTGGGGAACTTCCTGGCCTGCACACAGCACCTCAGTGAAGAATTCTTTGCGACTGATGTGGAAGCATTCCTCAATAGCTATGGCCTGCTACCAGAGAAAGAGCTGCCTGGAGGGGAAGATGAAGAAAATGATGTGGAGTAAACCAAGAATTTGGCTGTTTAGGAGGAAAAGAAGCTGCATTTGAAGACTGGAGCCGCAAAATTACACTTTTGGTAAACTGGACATAAGTGCTCTCAAATGCAGGCACCCTCAAATGTCAGGAAATAATATCTATCTACATTCTGAATAATGCGAAAAAGCAACGTAATTTTAAAAATATTGCAGTATTTTATTTTGAAATAATAGCACAAATTGCATTCTGTACTTACTTGTAAAAAGTGTATGAAAGACTTATTTAGCATTCGATATGTTGAAGCTGTGCACAAGAAATCCAAGGTCACTGAAAGTGAATAAAATTGGTTACAATATTTAAAAAGTAAAGTAATAAGTGTTCGACCAATGCTCTTTCATGCCAAAATGTTACAGCCCAACAGGAGGAGAAAGTTTGGATTCATATGAGTCCAAATTGCTGTGCATGTGGAAATGTTACTACATTCCAGCTGAAACACCATATTACTGGCTCCTGTTCCAGTTTCTGTCCAGGAAAACCAATAACTTTGGAAACTCACTACATGCTTAGTGAGTTTGACTGTGTTTGGTTTCTTTGTAGATTAAACTGGAGCGGAGCCACAGAGACAAGATGCAAGTATTATATGAATGTTCTTAAACATAACCTTATATTAATGTTATGCAGAAGGAAAATTACCATCTGATTAATTTATCACACTGAAAAAGGAAAATTAAATATGAATCTTAGATGTGAACGCCACATCATTGACCTCTTCCTCACTGCCAACAGGTTGAGGGTCTGTGGTGTCATTTGAAATAAATTCATCTCGATCACCCTCAGTAGTATTTGCTCCTCTATTTAAAGGCAATAGATGAATGGCTGCTTTTGTACAATTACTCTGGAAAGCTCAAATATTACGAAGTGAAGTTTAAAATTAGATTTAAAATAAAGAAAGGCCGAAAGCATGCAATCACATGCCTCCTGAGACAGTCTGGCCTCCCCTGTGACTACCCTATGATATGCATAAAATGAAAAATCAGATCATTGCAGATAATCTCCTATTAGGGAACACATCAACAGTTACTGCCTGTTCCCTTTACAGAGATCAAGTCTGAGATAACCAGGACAATCCACTTGCAGGATTAAGGTGGTACTTTTAGCTACACTGCTAACTGGCTACACTCACTCTTTTTAGACCAGTGATAGTTCAAAGACACAAACAGATTTTAGTAATCTCAATTACTTGCAATCAATTGTAATATATTCCGTAGGCTGTGGAGGAACTCAGCGACGGCAACTGTTGGCTCATGCTGAGTCCTGTTTGCTGAAAAATGCACTGTGTTGCATACATGAACTGCTGGAACATGGAGAAATGGAAGAAAGAGAATTATGGTGAACTGGGAGATGTACTGGTGAGGAACTGGGATTTCTGAATGTGTTAGAGGCCAAACAAGAGTGAAACTAACCGATTGAAAACATAACAATTTAAGGTTGTTAAGAATAAATGATGTAATTTCAAGTGGAAATGTATGTGATTTACTTGCAGGGAACACATCATTTCCAGCTGGAAACATCTCACTCTGCAGCAGCTTGTCTGGAGGTAACACCTTCCCATAGCGTGTCTCACTGGTTTTTCCTCAGGTGCCAAAGCATGTTAGCAGACAAGGTTTCTGGTCTGCATCAACCTAAATATCAACAGCTGCGGCACCATTCCTCAGAGAGAGAGACCAGTGCTCTTTTGGTGAAAATACATTTTACACTATATCGTTTGTATTCCTCTCTTCAGTAGGAAACGGAGAGGGGCCCATGTTTTGAGTCATCCCTTCCTCTATCTTAATATTTACTCCTGAAATGACCACCTGAGCTCTCCTCCACTCCTGGTGCTGTGATTCCCCTGCACTGTTTATACTCACGTACTAATTAGAAAAACTGTGGAGATTTTTGTGTTTGGCCTCTTGAACTGCTCAGCAGCAATGCTCCAGTTCAGCCACATGAATAACAATTACCCAGAGATGATATCATGTCATGAGACAGCGGGGACCTGGTTTACGGGACACACAGCCCCAATGCCCAAAAATGGAAAGAGGATGTGGATGACATAACTGCAAGATCTGCTCGTTGTCTATTGTAATTGTTTGTATTGTAATTTGTAGATACTCAGTGACTCACTGTTTAAACTAACAACATGTTATCCTAAATTTTACACTGATTCATTTACTCTGGATTTGATTAGATCTCTGAAACTGAGGATCTGACTAAAACTTTAATAAACTAGAAAAGCAAGCAATAATAAAGAATCGTTCAGAAAAATTGTCAAAAATCAAAAATGCAATTAACAGAGAGACAGATAAATATCATGTAATCTCCTTGGCGGAAGTGTCACATAATGTGTAAACTTTAATAAAAACAGACAGCAAAGACAAAAATGAGTTGTGGTTAGAATGGATTTTCATTTGAGACATTAACAATCCATCGATATCACAGCTTTGACTGCTTTTGTGTGAGAGTATTAGAGCTGAGATGATGCAACATCCATCAAAAATATCTAAATGCAGTATTAATCGCAATTGATCACACCCAATGCACCAAACTAATTTGGGAACAATTTGAGCTGCTTTGTAAAGGATTTGTACTGTATCTAATAGAATATTTTAAACAAATACAAAACTACAAATTTTATTTATAAGGGTACTCAAGTTTTAACAGTAACAACACGGTTCACTTACATTGTGCATACAACAGTGTTTCTATAGGCTTTGGCTTTACATTCATTTGTGACAGCTGAGTGTAATCCAAATATTTCTTCTGCCAAGTGCAATCCAAATATTTCTGCTGCTCATGGAGGAAACATCTGCCATAGTGCTAAGTCTCAGCATGCTTTGATTTCTTGTGATGGTAGTCTGATTATATTCCAGTATTTGAAGAAATATCTGTATTATGTATGTGTAAATGTTAAATTAATTAAATGAAATTTATTGCTGCATCTATTATGTCGTATATTATTATTATTGTTGTTATTGTTATTATTAGTATTAGTATTAGTATTAGTATTAGTATTAGTATTAGTATTAGTATTAGTATTAGTATTAGTATTAGTGGTGGTGGTAATAGTACGTAAACAGGTAATTTACGTTTAACCACAGGTAAAACAAAAGCTAAATTATCACGTTTTTAATTAAAATATCTATTGCAATGTATATTTGTTTTACATCTTATTAAAATCTATGTAGTTTGTTGTCTTTTTATTCCCCCCCCCGACGTTTCCTGGTATGATTCAGTCGCGTCACATATTTATGTGTTAGCGCCACCTGCTGAAAATCTTGGATACCTAAATTGGACCAGCTTTACTCTTTCGAGCCCCCTGGTAACATTACAATTGTGAAAAAAGGGTGATTTTAACTTGCATAAAATTTGCTTGAATATATATATATATTTTAACATTTAAGAATTTTACGGCAAAATACTAGATTTTTTTAAATACAATTCCCACAATGCATCTGCAACAATCACACCAGACGGCGCATGCGCGATGTGTGTTGTTGGCGTCGGAAAAATGGCGGCATCGTTGCTACAAGAGTTAGTGAATGATTCGGAAATATCCAACTTGTCGCCGGCATTTCAAAACAAACTTGAGGGAATTCTTATAGGTCTACAATGTAAGATTGATTCTTTGAAAGCGCAACATGAGCAACTTCGCGTTGACAGCGGTAAGATTATTATTTTCTCTCTGCGTACCGCGTGTCTGGAAGATTTTACCATGAGCATATTTCGATATAGTTTTAATTTGATTATGCTTCTGGAAATGAACATGCATGGCAAAACAAACAGTATTTGTGTAGAAATGTGATAATAAAGTTTTAAACACGACTTGCAGTTAAAGAAAGAAACGGCTAACGTATTAGCTTATTAGCATTATTAACAAGGTGTAATCAATTCACAGATGTATGTCTTTGTTGAACTTCTTACAGAACAACATTTCTTTGAAAACGTCGACCAACTTGCCCAGTGTCGGGAAGCGTTTTCATCCCAGACGCAGGAACATCTCAGACTTAAAGAAGAATATGCCAAACTCGGTAAGAATGACCTTATGCTGAGTTAATTGCCTCAGTTCTTTGGAACTGTGTTAATATTTCCACTTTAATACTTCCAAATCCCATTTAGACACGGAACTTAAAGCTGTGCTTGAAAAAAACAGAGACTATGAATGTGCCCTAGAGGGATTTTCTTCAGAGAAGGTATGACAGACAATTTGGGTCGATGATTTAATATTGCAAATGTTACAATTCTCTCTTTTTTTTCAGGCTTTGCTGGCTAAAGCCAAAGAAGAGTTGGAAGCAGAGAAACGAGAGCTTGTGCGAACACTAGAGAGGCGATCATCTGATGTAGAGCATTTAAATGGTATGGATAGATATTTACCTTGTTGCATTTGTTAAAGCTCTTCATTTTCTTTTACGTGCTTATGTTCACTTGTTTTAACAACTGTATTACCAGATGACTTAAAACAACTCAATGATAAGTTGGTGGAAGTCAGCACCTCTAAATTGGCCCTGCAGGTGAAGGTGGATGAACTTGAAACAGTTCAAGTCAATGTTCAAGTGAGCTACATTTCAATCAATCCATTTTTATATCAAAGTAGCTTATATTCATTGTGATTTGTTATTAAAAATAAATTGCTGTTAGTTTTGAGCTGTTTTAAAGCTCCGGTCTGTTGATTTTACAGTACAAGGAGAAAAGAATGGAACAAGAGAAGGAGCTGTTGCATGGCCAAACATCATGGTTGAATGAGGAGTTAAAGGCTAAGAGCGAAGAACTTCTGTCAATCTCCAGACAGCGGGGAAATGAGATCCTAGACCTGAAGTGCAAACTGGAGAACAAAGAAGATGAGGCATGTCTAACCTTTTACTGAATATAAAATTCTCCCATAAAGCTGAATAACATTAAGTATAGCAGTTTTAATTATGTAACTACCAATTACTCTGTTCCTGTGTGTATTTCAAACACAATTTTTTCTTTGTGATTTTCAGTTAAACAGATTGCAAGACCAAGTGAGCAGTTTGAAGACTGCGAATGAGCATCTGCAGAAACAGAATGAGGACTCAATCAACACACTGAAAGAAGTATGTTTATTTTTTCCTACTTTATTCTACTTCACTTTATATTTTTCTATTTGTGCTGTAGCACTGAATGGGAAAGTTCTTTGAAGTACACAACTGATTTTTATTTATTTCAGGTCAAGGAACAGCAGGTCACCCTGGATGAAAAGTTCAGGAATGAGCTGAATGCCAATATTAAGCTTTCCAATCTTTACAAGGTATTTCTGATTTCCTTTCTGGCATACTTTTTTCAGATATGAGTTTCAGATGTATTACTGGTCTACCATTTACTTTACTCAAACTTACTCGATGATCGCAAAAAAATGGAATTACTGTACAGTGGTGAACCACTGCTGCCTGTCGGAGTGTAATGTCTACAATGAAATATGTTAATGTTAGATCATTTACTTTTGTTTTGCCAGTATTAATCATTTTTTTGTTAATGTTCTAACAGAGTGCGGCAGAAGATTCTGAGGCAAAGAGTGAAGAACTAAATCGAGTAGTAGAGGAGCTTCATAAACTGCTCAAGGATGCTGGGGAAGGTACAAGACTGTTTACTTGCTAATCGAAAGGAATGTTTGTGGTTTGATTTTTAATGTTTTTGTTAACCTTCTCCCATCATAGCCAACAAGGCCCTTGAGGAAAAGTTGCAGGAGATGAATTGCAACTCAGACAAGAATGTGACAGAGTTAAAAGAAAGAGTCCAAGTCCTTGAGAAAGAGCTTGACAATGCCAATGAGCTGCTTTCAAGTTCGAAACTCAGAGGTTTGTTTTTAATTTTGCTTCTGATGTGTACACATTAAAGTACTGTACATTTATTCAAAAAGTGTGCATTAGCATAACTAAGCAAAATTAAGAAACTTTAAAAAATACAGGTCCTGCTGGTTCAACATCTGTGCTGACAGAGGAACAAATGACAAATCTGTCTCCAACTGCACTTGCTGTATCCAAGATAAAGCCTGGCATGAAGCTGACAGAGGTACCATTAACCATTGGATAACAGATCATTTTCTCTTCTTTTAAATTCATTTTTCAAGAATCAGTGGATGGCTGCAATGTGTTTACTCTGTAATTTGGTTTGATTGTGATGTTTGCTTGTGATAAAATAATAAAAAGCCTACATTTTCCCATTAAATTGCAATTAGTTTGGAGCGTTATTGATAGGCCACAGAATATTGTTGTCTCCTAATGCACTGTCTGTTCTTCCAGTTGTATTCAGCATTTGTGGAGAGCCAGGAACAGCTGCAGTTAGAGCGACTGGAGAACAAGAGGGTCAATAAGTACCTGGATGATATTGTGCAGGAAGTAGAAGCCAAAGCCCCAATTCTCAAACGACAGCGGGATGAACATGAGCGCATGCAGAAGTCAGTGGCCGGTCTTTCTGTTCAGCTAGAACAAGCTGTTAAGGTGAGTTCTAGTACCGTAGTTGGTTACATTGGAAGTGAAGTGAGATTCTCCATCACATTTTATGTATTGTTTTAACTTGTTTATCATAAATATAATGTAATCTATCAGATTAGAAGAAATAGACAAATAATTTTACCTCTTATTTTGAACAGCTAAGAAATCTAATCCTTCATTTTGCATGAATAACTCAATAGTCTTTACATTCCCAAAGGAAGTACATCGTCTACAGAATGAGGCTGATGAGGCCAACAAGCAAACATCTTTTCTGGAAAGGGAAAACAAGCGATGTGAACTGCAACTGGGAGACCTGGCTCAGCAGGTGGGTTACTTGTCTTTATTGTTAAAATATGGATGTTTAGAGTTCTATAAAACTACAACTGCTTTTTGCAGGTGCGTGTATTGCTGATGGAGCTGGAAGAGGCTCGTGGAAACCATGTGGTTTATGAGGAGGAGCCGAGCTCAACTGACTTCAACAACGCGTCGGAGGTAATCAGCCGACACTTGGTTAGCTTCCGCAGTGTGGAGGAACTGCAGAAGCAGAACCAGTGTCTCTTAGTGGCTCTCAGGGAACTCAGTGATGCCCAGGAGAAAGAGGAGTCTGAGATCTCTAAGAATAAGTACGTTGACTAAATTCTTTTAAATCTTATGTTTTTACACACATAAATGTCCCTAATTTTTTTTAATGACACATGGCACCAAAATTCAGATATTTGATAGCAAAATGGGAAAAGTGAACACAACTTCCAACTGGCTGACTAACAGTGCCTGTTTCAGAGTTGGTGAACTGGAGCAGAGTTTGCTGAAAGCCCAGGCTGAGCTGGAATCACTACGAGAACAACGAGTCCAGCATGTCAAGATGGCTGAGGCCATAGTTAAGCAGAGAGACACATATCGTGTGCTATTGGCTCAGGCAACCGCAGTCAGCTTACCTCCACAAGGTAACAGACATTAAGTAGAAAAAATGAAATTATGTGAAAACCTGGTATTTTAAAATGTAACAGGCAATTCACGAAAGTTTGCTTTCATTATTAACATTCTGAGTGTGTTTCCTATTGAGATAAATCCTGTTTTTCCTGAAGGTGTCTCATCTGATGAATTTTCCCTGACATCCACTCCTCGGCGTTCACCTGCAGCTGTTTCCACTCCTGGGACACCAACTGCACTTGTGTCTATGGCCAGGGAGCAAACAGAAGCATTGGAAGCCAAAGCAGCTTTGCAACAGGTGACTTTAATTCAGATTTATTTTATTTGCCACCAAATGTGTGAACGTTCAGGATTTGACATAGCATCTCCACTAGGTGGCCATATGTTGTACTAAATGGTTGGCCTTTTCCTTGTTGCTATAATAATGGTTTAAACCAAAAATAAATATGTCTGATCACATTCTTAGTTGCAAGAAGTCTTCTCCACCTATAAAAAAGAGCGTGTGGAGAATGATAAGGCGATGATGGAGCAAAATGAGAAGCTTCAGAAGCAGCTCTCTGACCTTCGTTTCCAAAATGCTAAGATGTCAACCCAGCTAGAGTTTGTCTCCAAAAGGTAAGTGTTAAAACCTAAAAACTGTAAAGAAGCCCTACAGGTTGAGGTCCATTTGTGTAAAATAAAGTTTTTCTGTTTACTTGTTCCGAGTCACTCGACACGTGATGTGTTTGAATATTGTACGGTTTGCTTAGCATCTTTTTTGTTCATATCAGGTATGAAATGCTGCAAGATAATGTTGAAGGCTACCGGAAAGAAATTGCTTCCCTCAGAGAGAAAGAGCAAAAGATGGCCACTGCAGCACAGAAACATGAACAGAATATTCACACTCTGAACGAGGACCTGAGAGCTGCCAAAGAGAAACTCGCAATCGCTAAGGTCTTTTTTTTGGTGTCTAGTTTTGCTTTACTTTTTTGTTGTTTTTTTTTAATGTCAGACTAGCTTTTATCTCTGATAATAATCTAAACTTGTTTGCGACTTAGGGTCAAGCAGAGAGTCTACGCAAGGAGAGAGATATGTTGAAGCTGGTTGAGTCCAGACTCAGTCAGGAGAAGGAGAATATCTTGAGCCAACAACAGACTCAGAATCTGCTCTTGACAAAACTCCAAACAATTCAGGTATGCAGAATTTATTTCTGATTTTCTCAATCAATTAACAACACTGCTCAGAATTATAAATTAATGTTATTTCAGGCCTCTGTTGAACGTGCTGACACAGAAACACGTCAGCGTCAAAACAACCAGTTGGAGAAACAGGAACGAGAAATTTCTCAGCTGCAAAAGAGGCTGGAGCATGAGGTGGAGCAGCGCCACCTGCTCAGTAGAAACCAAGAAGTAAGCCAAAAACCAAATAGTTGTCCTTTTAATTTTTGGCAGCTATACAACAGTGTTTCAGTTAAATTATGTTTGTTGTATTTATGATTAAAGATGTATTGCAGTACTGATAAATCAGTGATTTCCTATGTTCGGTTCACAGTGTTATACCTAAATAAATTCTAAAAGTCAGCATTTATGAATTTTAATTGCCTTCAAAGTCATGAAGAGGAAATGTTTGACTAGGTTTCACACTCATTCTTGATGCACAGATCCAGTTAGCGGATACAAAAAAACAGTTGGAGACACAAGTAGCTTTGCATCAGAAGACAAAGGAGATAATGAATGCTGCCGAGTTGGAACTGAGAAAACTCAGAATGCAACAAAGCAGCATGGAATCACGCCATGTCCTGAGTTCCACATCAACAACCAGAGTCAGAGGTTAGCACAAACACAGAATTGTTAATGTACCATCTCATAGGAACAGAAGTCGTACACCCAGCATCCAAACATTAAGCCTTAATTCTCCACAGTGAACTCTGCTAAAGCATGACAGTCATTTCAGTAATCAACAATGCATCCCTTTTATCTTGAAGGTAAACAGAGGTTCACAGTAAATTGCATCACTAACATCTGATGCTTATTCTTCCTGCTTTCACATCTGATGTGCAAAGATCAAGACAGAGAAGACCTACAGTGCCGCCTGCGACTGGTAGAAAATCAGGCAGATGACCTGGCAGAGAACTTCAAGGAAACTACTTCCAAAATGGAGCAATACAGAGCTATGGTTCAGAGCCTGGAAGAATCCCTAGACAGAGAAAAAGAGGTACGGAAATACTTGAGGCATGTTTATACCACTTAGTAATTTGAGTGACTTTGGCTGATAGTTTTTATAAAATCTTTTTACATTTGACTAGGTTACAGAGCAACTGCAAGCGTCCATCGAAGCTCGTACAAAAGAGGCCGAAAAGAGTTACCAAAATCTAGAGGAGAAACTTATGAAAGCAGTGATCGAGAAACAAGAATTAGAGGAGCAGAACAAAAGGACACAGGTTTCTTTTGATGAGCAGGTAGTTATAACCAATTTCCACATATTCCGTAGAAATGATGCTATCGTTTATTTTCATTGTACAATAAAGAATTTTACACTTTGTAGATGGAGAGTCTAAGGAGAGATGTCAGCAGTGCCCAAGAAGATCACAAAGCAGCACTAGAGTCACTGGCTTTAGTGGAAGCCCAAAAGCAACATCTTCTCCAGGACATCCAGGAGCAGGTGAGCTAGATTTTCTAAATTTTTAATAATATAGAAGGAATTATCTTTTGAAGGAAAAACTAGCAAGACTGTAAACTGAGAGTAGAAAGGAAATCACTATCTACAAAATTTCTTTTGACGGTAACTCAGTAATATCTCTTTTTTCCTTTTAAAGACTAAGCTGGTAACAGAAGCACAAAATAAGTATGAGCAGGAGATGATGCTGCATGCTGCAAATGTGGAGGCCATGCAAGTTGCCAAGGCCCAGGCCTCGCACGCTGCTGAGCTCAGACACCAGCTGGAAGAGAAAGTCCAAAGGATCAGTGCTGAGCTAGTGGAGGCAAAGGTCTCTGCGGAGGAGCAGGAAAAGATCCTCAAGGTCAGCGGTTATTTCCAGTATCAGTAATTTAATTAAGTTTCGTTTAGTACATCCACTAATTGCACCCCCCATGGATATTACAGTTTTCATGGGTTTTCACCTACTTTGTAATTTTTGTAGGAGGAGTTGTCCAAGATTGAGAGCAGCAATGAGGAGTTGCAGAGGCAGAATGGCATCCTGCATGAACAGATCCAGACGATGAGCACCAAAATGGCTGAAAAACTGACCCAAGCAGTTGGTGACAGTACAGCGAAAGTCTCTCTGATTGAAGAGAGCAAATCTCAACAGCAGATCCTTGAAGTTCTGAGGTGAGGCGTGTAGCTCAACTCAACTGAAGAATACACATTATGCTCATATACAAAAGAAAGTAATGGTAGGATTGTCAGATTTACCCGTTTAATATAGTTTAATTCACGTGTGTGTATTTTAAACTCTTCAGTTCCTTGATCATGTTCCAGTCCATTAATGTTTTTCATATCCAAATTCCACAGATTTGTCCGTCGAGAGAAGGAGATTGCAGAGTCTCGTTTTGAAATTGCCCAAGAGGAGACTCTACGTTACCGTCTGAGGGCAGAAAATCTTGAACGAGAGCTGAAAGAGGTGCAGGACAGCATGAAGTCCTCAAAAGAGAGAATGGAGGTTTGTGTTACTAAGAATTGTTAAAATTATAATCATTTCATAAACCAACATCAGGGTTTGAAATTGAATCATCTTGGAAAAATCCATTAATCGTGTGACTTAGGTGGCTGTAAAAACTCTGGCTCAGCATGATGACCTGATGAAAAAGACTGAAACAATGAGCATTCTGATTGAAACCAACAAATTGCTGAGAGAGGAAAAGGAAAAGATGGAGCAAAAACTGGAGCAAGCCCAAGCTAAGGTATCCATGTTAGAAAGATGCTCTCTCCATACTATATATTGCATAAGTACTTCAGGGCGATCCAAAACTTTTGACACAATTTCCACTGCTTTCAGTTGCAAAAGATGGAATCGGACATCTTGCCGATGCAGCAAGCCAACTCAGAGCTGAGTGAGAAGAGTGGAATGCTCCAGGCTGAAAAGAAGATACTGGAAGATGAGATCAAACGGTGGAAAGCTCGCACCCAGGTCGGTGAAGAGAAGAGTTTTCCAGGGATAGAGCTATAAGTTTTATGATTCTGTTTTGCCAAAAATATTTTGATTAGTTCACCATTTACCACCAAAACTTCTCATTCCATTTTAGCATTTGGTGAGCCAGCAAAAAGATTCTGATCCAGAGGAGTACAAACGACTGCACACTGAGAGGGAAGCACATGTCAAACGCATTCAGCTGCTCAATGAGGAGAACAGCAAGCTAAAAGCAGACATTGCCAGGTTTTTTCTTCCCCTCCATCACTTTTTTCCCACTTCCCCATTCTTCTGTTCACCTTATTTTTAATTTCTCTGTATAGGGCCAATAATATGACAACATCTTTGCAAGGACAGATTCAGAGTTTGCGAGATAATACAAATAAGATGGTGGAAGAAAGGAATGCTCTGAAGAAGGAAGTGGAAACCAAGAACCACGAAGTCCATGAGAAGGTTCAAACTATTGCGCAGGTCAGAAAGATTGGACGCCGCTACAAGACCCAGTATGATGAGCTTAAAGTACTACATGACAAGGTCAGAGCTTGTAGCCCCAAATTTTGTTATTGTATAATTTGTCCTGCTCAGAGTGATGGTCATTATATTTATGCTGATTGAATTAAAATGAGTCTTGTTTGTGCACCATTTAATACAGATGATTGCTGAGGCTGCAGCAGGCCCAGCCCAGGTTGAGGAGGCTCGTCAGGCTTCAGTCCAGGAACTGCAGAGCTTCAGAGATTCTTTAAATCAGGCTGAAGCAAAGACCAGAGACCTGGAGGGACAACTGGAGAACTTAAACAAGGTAAAACATGAGACATTGTCTATTTTTGATATATGAAATTTATGTTCTTTGTTACCGTCTATCACAAAACATGTGTCAAAAACAATGTCATATTTCAAATTTCTGTGGGAAAAAAAACAATGTATGAACAGAGAGCATCCTAGCCAGTCTGTCTTGCACGTCCACGTTAATGAGTATTAATCATTAATATCGTGCCCTCTATGTCAGGTGCTTTCAGACCGTGAAACTGAATTACGTAACTCCCAGGAACAGTCCTCAAAGCTCCAAACAGAACTAAATCGGCTGAGGCAGGACCTGCAGGAAAGAACTTCTCAGGAAGAAGGGATGAGACAGGATATGTCAGAGAAGGAGGGGAAAACTAGAAAGACCATTCTCATGGCCAAGCAGAAGATCGGCCAGCTCGTGGGTAAGAAGTCACCACAGCACAAACATATGAATCTTTAACTGTATTCATGCGTTCATTAATACCAGGGACCCCATCTTTTGTGTTATTGGGAATACACTTGTCATCTTTTTGCTTCCTCATTAATGACTAAAATCTTGTGACAGCTGCACTCACACATACACTCAGTCATGTATTTTGCAATTTAAATGTGTGTCTAGGTGCCAAAGAACAGCTCCTGAAGGAAAATGAGGAGCTAAAGAAGCAGCGTGAGGAACTGGAGGTCCGGTTGAGTGCCCTTAAGTCCCAGTATGAGGGTCGCCTAAGTCGGCAAGAGAGAGAACTGAGAGACCTGAGAGGCCAGCAGGAGAGACAAGAGCAGAGAGATGAGCCGCCTGAGGCAGGTCCCAGCAAGGTGAGAGTCTGCTTTAAAGTTTCACAGGCCAAAAATGACATTGTATTGTGTTAGTTGGTCGGTCTCCATCTTGACTTTATTTCTTTTTTTCAGACACAGGAGCAACAGAGGAGTACTGAGCAAAGGCAGATCAGTCTGAAGACAACTCCAGCTGCAGACAGGGGCAGGTATGTGAGACACAATCACTACAACTGTTTATTTTTTGTGTTTTGGGAATACCATGCAACCTGAATACATGAAAGAGATAGACGATTCATGCTAACATTGATTTTGATTTAGTGCCAGCACAACTGAGCCTCCAACTGCCAACATTAAGCCAACACCTGTAGCAACAGCCAGCAAACAGCCTGTCAATCCAGGAAACAAACCCACTCCACGTGCAAGCATCAGGCCTATGATTACCCCGGCCCCTGTTGCCACCGCAACACCCACAGCTACTGTCATGCCCACCACACAGGTGGAATCCCAGGAAGGTGGGTAACTTTAACTCTTCAGACATATCTTCATTAAAGGATAAAACAGACATGTAATCTTTACCATTAGCACATTTTTATTTTATTTGTGTATTAAGCAAAGCATTCTCAAACTCCTCCAACAGCCATGCAGTCCACAGAGGGCCCACCGGTGGAGCATGTGACGGTGTATGGCAGCACGAGTGGCTCAGTGCGCTCCGCAAGCCCCAACGTCCAGACCACTCTGGCCAACCCCATGCTGACTGTGCAGCAAACACAAACACAGGCCACAGCGTTTGTCCAACCGACCCAGCAACAGAGCGTTAGCCATGCAGAGCCAGCCAATCAGGAGCCGCCCTCTGCAGCCGTTGAAGCCACACCTAACTCACAGGTGGAGTGGCCGTCCACCTCATCTGTATTTGGGACTGGTGAGGATCTAAATTTGTGCTCACTCAAAGTTATTTTAAACCTAGGACAAATTTTGTAATCTTACTCTTTGACACAAACAATGCTGTTATTGTGGAGCTTATTTTGCCCACATTTAGAATACAAAATAATTCATGTCATCTCAAGTCTCAGCAGCTCCAGGAACATCTTCCATGTCCAAGAGACCTCGGGAGGATGAGGATGCTGCTGTGGTGGCTGACACAGAGACCACCCAGGAGGATCCCTCCAGGGCTCCTGTGTCTAAGAAGGTGCGGATCATTCAGAGAGTGGATCCAGAGGTGAGCAAAGTCATAATGTAGATATCGTAAGTTTTTAGGTCTGAATAGAAAGACCTAAATGCTTCACACTCTTTCATTTATTTCTGTTCTTCCCAGGAGGAGATGTTGGCAGAGGACAGTGCAGAGGCTGAGGGGGTGGTACCCACAGATGACAGTGCTGAAGCCAGTCAGGTTGGTTTAGTTGGTTTGTCGTGTTTAGTGAACAATGGAATCCATGGTTTTAGTGCTGTAATCATACCAGAGTTTCTCTGACTCTTTTATTTTTTGGTATTTGTGTTCATTTATAATTCCTCCTAACATAAGTGCGATTTTAGCATAAATACGGTTATATTTATTAATGTATGTCCTGGAAATCAGTAGAATGCTTATTTCTGATATTGTTTTGCAGATGGAAGAGTACCCGGCACCGGAGGATGCAGGAGACAGCACAGCCTCACAGACCATTGTCATGGACCAAGAGGTCTCCCACAGCCAAAGTGACACCCCTGACCAGCTGGAACATGAAGTGATAGTCATAGTAACAGACACAGAGAGTGAGAATGAACAGGAAGAGGGGGAAGAAGAGGAAGAGGAGCAGGTAGAACATGTCAGCTGCATTTTCAGAAAGTTGTGCGCAGGTGGTATTTATGTGCATGTGCATCATTTATGGTTCAATTTAAAATAGGATTATGTTGACGATGAAGAAGAGGAGGAGGAGGATGAAGAAGGGGACGAGGAGGAAGAAGAAGGTGATGAAGAAGATGCTGGTGAGATAGAGGAAGAAGGAGAGGAGAGTAATGAGGGAAGCGGAGATGGCAACGAAGCTTATGAAGGAGACGACACAGAGGTTAGTTTAACCTATGACTCAAGATCTACTCAGTGACCACCGTCAAAATTCTTAACCACAAAACCTCCAACACACTCTCATTTGGGGACTGAGGTCCACTTTCCCACACTTCCACAGTTTTTCCACAGTCTTATTTTCATAAACGTCCCCGTACGTTTTGTTTTCACAAGCTTTGCGCAAGTTGTCTGTAGAGACAGTAAACGGACTTTGCTCTGGAAGCAGCAGGTGTGGAGTGTTTTTGAACTACAGAACACTGTTTTTGTAAATATGAACTAATTTACCAGCAACCTTCAGGGAAGAGGCAGGGTCATTTCCAGGTTGTATTACAATCATTTTTAATGAGTGCACTATCACATTACCTTTGGTGTATTTTAGAAGTTTTTTCTTATTTCCTATGACTTTTTATACATCCCTGTGGGACCTATTAAAATTCTGCTTCCTTTTGTTGTTTGTCAGGGTGCTGATGTAACAGACCCGGGCACAGAGACAGAGGAGAGTTTGGGGCCGTCTGACTCCACCCAGAGACCTGCAGATTCCCAGACACCCAGCTGTAAGATCCAGGAAGCCCCGTCAAACACGCCGTACATACGTAGATCCACCTCAGTGTTTCCACACACACTCACCGTCTCCCCGTCCAGTTACTTATCTGACACTTTTTGGTGACTGAGAAGGACGTCATATATTGTTGTTTAATATCACATCTATAACCAGGGTACACGAAGAACGCTTGATATGAAAAATGTGAAAACTTGAGCAAACAGCAATCTAATAGGTTTTTTATTTTAAATAGAGAGACGGGTCGGATTGAAGGACAATACTGGTTCCAGGAGGCTTTAGGCTGTGAAAGTTCTCTCAGAACAGATAATTAGGGAATGTTTTATTTTTAATAACATGATTTGCATTTTTGTGATTGTTTTAGTCGAAGCTGGTGCAATGGAGGTTTTTTCCACGGAGCAGCCAGTCACAACCTCCGGCGCAAGGATGCCCCAGTCACCACGTAGACTAACACATCAGTTGCCTCCTCGTCTGAACATCCACCCTGCTTCTTCCTCAGAACTGGGACCACCTGCTCAGGTCCAGGTATGATGAGCGGTCTGAAAAGTAAAGAGAGATTTCTACAACATTACATTCATTCAGTTCATTTACTTTTAATTCTTTGTTTCTAATCTATTTGTGAAATGTACCTTCCAGCGTATTCCTGTTCGTCGAGTCCCTCAGCTCACCCCCGGTGCATCAGGCAGTGCTGTAGGTTCTAACCCATTTACAGCATACTAGTGTGACACTTTGCTACTCTGATTGTTCTGAAAAGTGTTTTTCCACCACTTCACCTGCAGCAGCATTTCTTTGATGAAGATGACAGAATGGTTCCCAGTACTCCCACTCTGGTGGTTCCACACCGCTCTGATGGTCTTGACCAGGCCATCCAGTAAGTCCTCACATGCTGGCAGTGTCCAAAACTATTCACATTTTAAGTAGAGTGATTAAAAGGGTTAGCGACAGAAGTGCTCTGTCTGATGACTCATTTATTTATTGTAGTTCTCCCCAAGTGGCTGGTGTTCCACGATTCAGATTTGGTCCCACTGAGGACATGCCGCAGACCAGTTCCTCCTCCCATTCTGACCTGGGACAGCTAGCATCACAAGGAGGTAGATCACTCGCACGTGTGTAGCCTTACAAATAGGGCAGAATAGCACAAATGGCCTTTTTAATGTGTTTCTTGTTGAACGTTCTTTCAGGTCTTGGGATGTATGAAAGCCCCTTGTTCTTAGCAACTCATGAAGAGGAGTCTGGTGGGCGCAGTGTTCCCACTACACCACTGCAGGTGGCAGCACCAGGTATTTCTGTTCAGATGGGCCTGAAAGATGGCTGACATTTTCCAGATTTACCGTTGCTTTATTGATTTAGTTTTACTTTTTTTTTTGTCTCCAGTGTCGGTGTTCTCAGAGGTTGCTCCCTCTGACTCCACTGAGCAGGCCTCCCAGTCTGTTCCTATGGTTAGCACGTCCACACCAGGCCTGCCTGTGCCAGGAGGAGCCAACACTGGGGACGAGGGAGACGACAGCTTGCTGGAGCCAGACACTGATAGGTTTGAGTCTCTGCTGTTGATCATATTTTCATGTCCATCTTGTTGGTGTTCAACTCTAATTCATGTTTTTGACTTTTAATTTCAGGTCCTCTGCTGAAGCGTCAGTGGATGCAGTGGTCTCCCAGGGATCTCTAGAGGAGCCGAGCCAGCAATGTGACAAGCCCAACATGCCCTCCACCAGCCAGGAGCCTTCCTCCAGCTCTGCTGGTAATGCTTTTCAATTAGAGCTTACATATGTCAGATATCTATCCATTTATTCTGTCTCCACTGTCACCAGCTCTGATTGCTGCATGCTATTTCTTTTTTTATTTAGACTCAAACACTGCTCCACCAAAACCATCCAGACCCGGACCCAGCCGACAGCTGCAGCGCTGGCCAGACCAGCGCGGGGGCCGCATGAAGAGAGGAGGTAACAGGAAAGCAGACATTCAACACTCATGATGTTCATGCAAGTCCAGTCCTTTTTAATTAGCAGGACGAGACTGATAACAGTGGAAATGAAGGCATCTTTGACATTTTATATAGTCAGTGTTCATGTTTTTACAGCAGAACAGCAAGATTTTATTCATTTTCTCCGTCGACAGGTCCGGGGTTTCCCTCCCGAGGGTTACACGGGAGGAGATTTGCCAGATGAAGCACTAACTGAAGTGAGCAGAGAACCCAAACCACATTTTATTTGAAGGTTCACTTTTTCTAAAGTCTAGAGTTCTTTGGCTTTTTTTTTTTTTTTTTTTT
>BJFM01001064.1:54545-64610 GCA_016586285.1 Arothron firmamentum
TTCCCCCGAGGCCTGTGTCTTATTAGGGAAGTATTTTCTGATGGTCTCGGATGATCTTGTGACCCAAACATGTGAGCGCGCTGTGGCGTTGGGCTCTGGAACAGAGAGACTTTCAGCGGCGGGGAGGAGGACCGAGCCTCAGCATCCACGGCCGCGGCTACGCTTCACACACACAGCAGGTTTGGGCTGAGCAGTGCTGCTCTGGATCCCAACGTCTCACCTTCTGAAGGCCCTGAACTCACGTGGCCATTAGGAGCTGTAATAAATGGCGCTTGTGCGTAATTTGTTGCGTAATTAAGCTGTTATAAGCTCAGCTAACTCCAATAATTCCAGTGCTTACATTTAAAATCATGTTTCCTTTGTTGTTACAGACGCAGCAGTGTATTTTCATTTCACTTTCATTTTCTGAAAAGTTTTTAAAGCTGTAGCTGAGATGTCAAATTCAAAATGTGGATAACCTGAGGACAGACGCGACAGTGGAAGGCGTCGATCTCTCGGGCACTTTTTGCAGGTGTCGCTCCTGACTCTGGAACACGCAGCAGCAGCCTGGACGGTGACTCCTGCTCACTCGTGTGTGTGTTTTCCCGCATCTTCATCCGGCTCGGAGTCGTTAATATTCCGCTCATCCTCGCTGGCAGATGTAAAAGCATCCTCAGCTGACATGCGTAATTACCGCAAACATCCCGGGAAGGTTTCCGTCTGAGCGCAATTATTGATAAATAAAATTAGTTGGGAGAAGTTCAGGTGGGCGGGGCCGCGCGCAGGTGTCCGCTGCGTGGGCGCGAGCGAGCGCAGGGAGCGACGGGAAACGGCGCTGACCTGTAATCACACAAGATTTAATGATGTTTTTGGTCGACTGATCAAATTTCAGACTTTTTCACAGATTCATTCTGGGCACCTGTGCAGAAAACAAAGCCTGGGTCTCTCTGTGTGTGTGTGTGTGTGTGTGTGTGTGTGTGTGTGTGTGTGTGTGTGTGTGTGTGTGTGTGTGTGTGTGTGTGTGTGCTTGCGAGTGCATATTTAATCTATTGCGTCCATCCTCAACAGTACATATTATAACTTGGTATTTGTCTCCCTCTATTGGACATATTTAGTAAAAGCACGTTACGACACCAACGTCAGATAAAAGATAAATACTGATTATAAAAGGTGGGAAATAATGGAAGATTTTTGATGTCAATGCTTTAAGTCCTGGTTTTGAGTTTTTGTTTTGTTTTATTTTTTATCATCAGACTTTGAGAATCAAAGGTTAACATCATATTAAAACAGTAATTTTCATTGAATGTTACGTCAAGAACAGTTTTGAGTTCTACAATTTACAGCACAGAATTATGTTCATGGTGATATGAATATAAAGAACTCACATTCAAGCTTTAACTTATGCTGTTATGCTTCCATTGTTAGAGTTAAACCTGAACCTGACGGCAGGGGTTCACTCACAAAATTGACGTTTTCTTCAAATTCCCAAAATAGTGTCCAGTTGCACAAACGTCAGAGAACACATTGGGAATTTCATCTGGTGGCGTCAACATCTGTAAATTAGCTGCAGAAGCTGATGATCCAGATGTGGCTTACAGTCAACGCTCAAACTGGTTTCATTCAGATCACCAACAGGCCGAAAAAACCTGACTCTCAAAAAGCAGAAAGAGTTTCTCCTCAGATGGAACGAGAGGAGGACGTCACCATTTTCAACAAAGACCCAACAAGGTGAGATCTCCTGTGCCCGGCTGTGCTTGAGGGAGGTCTAACCACAAGAATTCTCCCCATTCAGCACCACTAAATAAAGCTTCTCCTCCCAGTGAATCAAACCATCAGAGCCTCTTTTGTCTCCCAGTCAGGAATCCAGTTAGTTGCTTCTCCGTAATGCCCACAGATTTAGTTAGGCAGATTTTGCTGCCTGTTTCAGATGCCTGCTGCCAAAGCCTGTTATGTTTCACAAGTTATCCTCAAGCAGAGAAAAGAGATCCGATCACATGATCGGTAATCCACACGCTTAGAGGTGAGATGAGAGCCACAATTTGAGTCTCAGCCTGTTCAACCGACTCCCAGTTTAACAACGAAACACGCGGATGATGAATGATGAGAGAAATAATACTGCAAACCAAGGGTGGGGGGTCAGCACATAGTTCTGGTGATCAAACCTCACATCTGAAGAGCTCTTGCGTTCGGTTCCATTCTGCAGGATTATTGTTACATTTGACAAGATATCTGAGAGCCGGGCTGGATCCTGTCATTAATCCGTGCGTAATCAACTACGCTGGGGATTACTGCACATTTTTGAAAGGCATCGGTCACAGTGGAACCTCTCACACAGGCCTAATGAGATTAATGTGCGCTAGCTTAGCACGTGTCAGTTCACACATGGTGGAACTTGACCGGGTGACTGCTTTTATTTTGCGTGTTTTTACTTCTGTTTCCTGCTGCTGCCTTTGCGTCTTGTGTCTCGGACTAATGGTGCACATCTGAATAATAATAAATAAGGACTGGGTGTCTTTGGACCTCGTTGTTGGTGGTAACCTGACGTCCCTGGGTCCTCCGCCTGAAGAGCTGTGTGAGCTCCTGAAGGAGGCCGCAGCTCTCTGTGATGGTGGTGGGGCTGGTTGTGGAGCCTGGTGACGGCGGGGGGACGTGGTCTTCACTTCCAGCACCTCCTGCCCGACTGCAGACGTATTCACAGGCAACGACACAAATGTGTGCTGGAGGAGGATCCCGGTGGTGGTCTTCAGGTCCTTGGACCAACGATATTCACCAAGGTCTTTCTGTGCACGCTTGGAATGTGTCAAGTGAGCGTGGGGTCTGTGCTGCCCCCGCTCAGGGTAATGGTGGCCTTGGGTGGTTCATGCCACAGTCACGAGTGTCACAATGACCTTAGTCCTGCCATGTCCACGTCCTCACTTATGAGCTCTGATGACTTTGGAATGTGGTGACGATCTGCCGTCTATCTTTTCATGATTAATAGAGTTAACTGTTTGCAAGCATAAGTTGGAGTTTTATTCTATCTGTAATTGTATTTCTAGTTAGTGTGTTGGTATTAGTGTGTTAACATCGGTATGTTGTCATCACTATGTTGGCAGTAGCATGTTAGCATTGATGTGTTGATAGCACTGTGCTACCATGTTCTTCATCTGTTTATGGGTTTTGTGATCATATGACCTGTTTAAATGATGTAAATCTGGTTAATTGTCTGATTAAGAATGACGTCCTAAAAGTGGTTGATTGGGCAAATGTCATTATGGTTGAACTCATGAAACACTGTTTTGTTACTCTATTAAAGGTTTGAATATGAAGAATGTTGTGATGTAGCGCTGATAGATGTTATGACTCATGACTGATGGCTGCTCGTGGGCCATGTAACTGAAATGCAACAGTTTGACAACAATAGACTGTTTAGTCTGTTTAAAATGAAACAAGTTAATGATTGGAATGTTCAGTCAGTATGGGTGAATGACATGTTTACTACATTTCTGGGGGTTTTACTTACACTGAGGGCCTGTATTCTGAAAACAATGAGGTGATCATGGCTGAATATGGGACGGAGGGAAGTCAGGTGGAGCATGTTGACTGTAAACAGTGAAGGACAGAGGACAGGGGGACGTCCTGGGGGCTAGGGACGTGGATGGTGAATAAAGACAGCTGTCCAGCTGTGTCCAGCTGTGTCCCGGCAGCCAGCACCACCTGGAGCACCCCCCCCCCCCCCCCCACCTCCCAAAGACTGAACATGAATGGCAACCATGAGCAGCAGCATCATTTTTATCTCAGGCTTTATCTAATTTTAGTACATTTTTGCTGATTATCTTCTGAACAGCGTAACCATTCATGTGTAATCTGCTTCATCTCTTAATAAAGCAACACTAAAGGAGAATCTGGTGTTCTGGTCACTGTAGATGTTTCCATCATAGAAGCATCAGACTAGTTCATCCAGATTGATACATTCTAGAAGTCACCCTGGGTGTCCTGATAAACACCTGTTTTATTTAATTAGAGATGACCTGTCATGACATCACAGTAGTAACGCAACACTATATAACACCACTAGAGCTTGAATGACTAACTAACTAGAACTATAAGCTGGTGTGGAAGCAGGTGATGCCACGCCTCCTACCTGCTGGATCTCGCCATCTCCCATCCAACTTTAGCTCTCTCCTCCTTCGTTGTCATGTTAGCGTCACCCCATGCATCGAGTCCTGTGGTGAGGGAGTACAGATTTGATCTGCACCCCACCAACACCCCCCACCCCCCAACCCCGGGCACTCCTGCCCTTTCAGGAGTCTCTGATGACTCCTTCAATCACTGGTGGTGAGCTCCCAGGGTCCCATCTATCTCCATTTGCCTCCTTCTTGAGGCTCTCTCTCCATTCCTCAGGTGCTTCTTTAGGACCTGGAGCCATGGGGTCTCTGTAAACCCTGAAAACCTCCAGAGGTTAATAAAACCGCTAGCACTATATTACCTGAGTGCGTTTGTCCTCCAGCCGTCGTTTCTACACCTTACCGCCGCTTTGACGCTCATGTCATCATCATCCAGCTCCTCGTCATCACGCTGGAGCTTGCAGGCTTCAGCTTTTGTCCAGGGGCAGACGTGAAGTCTGACAGACGGCACTCAGGACGAGGAAGAAGAGGACGAGCTTCATGGACGGAGCCGGGCTGTCGGGGACGGAAGCAGGCCTGTGTACCAGGAGGCAAGCGAGAGACGGTGTTAACAGGCCGGTCAGGAGCAGGCAGGCAGAGAAAACCTGCTGGAATGGTGTCGGGGGTGGCAATGTCCTGATGAGGGCTTTTATTTTGTGTGTTTCTACTTCTGTTTCCTGGGTTGCTGCTGCCTTTGTTTCTTGTGTCTCGGACTATTGTGCACACCTGAACCCAATCAAATTACCCTCCTGTTTCAGGCCGGGTTCCTCTCGCTCCCAGTTGGCTTCCTGACGTTTCCTCTGTGCTTCCCAGTGAGTTTCCCCCTGCGGATTTTTGCGGTTTTTGTCTATCTTCTGAAGAAGTTTAACCTAGCTGATCCAGCGCTCTTAGTTTATTTTACAAGAAGTCGAACCTAGTCGATCTAGCGGTTTTAGTTTGTTTCTCCAGTCTTTTTGCACAATGAAGAGTTTTACTGCAGCTGTTGGGAGTTCTGCCTCTGCTTGCGGGTCCAGACTCTGTTCTAAACACAACACATGGCGAGAGACACATCAGCACATGACGAAAGTAAAGAATACAGGGGAAGATAATGGGCTTTCAAGGCTGCGTGCCAACCTGTTTAATTAATCCTATTAGCACAAACAGATTGCAAACAATTCCTCCGTCAGCTCGTCTGTCTGGACGTCTGCTGCAGGGAGCCGTGATGGATTCGCAACGTCTCCGCTAAAACTCCCATTTATGACAGATTAATAGAATTAGAGACGAGCAAACCAAATGTGACAGATCTGACAGATCACGCTGGGGACAGTCTGTCACACGCTCAGATCAGCATTTATGCAAGGAAAAACCAAAGAAAAGGTGACAAATGAGCCGTTTCAGAGCGTGGCCCCTGATTGACGGGGACCAGGGACAAATACAGTCAGCGTTAATACCAACAAAGTGCTTTTCTGCTACATTTCCACTCCGCGTTGCCACTGCCTTCATTTCCTGATCATGTTGTGTTTGGGAAATAAATTTAGAGACCTGATATAATTTTCAATCAGCAGAACACGTCATCAGCTCCTGATCTCTGTCCTGATCTCCACAGTCGGTAACAAGCCCACAGGAGCTCATACGGTCTCTTAAAGCAGCCCGACAGATTCAGAAATCAGCCAGCAAAGACCCGAGTCTGAGCTCTGCTCCTCACATCGTGTTATTAATGTCTGCCGTTGCTGCTGCCGTCCCAAACGCAGGATCTGCTGGATAATCCCACCGTCAGACACGGCGTTCAGGGCAGGAAGAAGGATGAGGGTGGTTCCCTCGGGGCAGGTTACGCTTGATGGTGCCAGGTGTAATAACACAACACAATCATCTATTAATACAGGTTAGAATTCAATTCAAACATTATCCTGAAGGTTGAGGAGAAGTACGGACCAGGAAGGAAGGAGGCAAGGAAGGAAGGAAGGGAGGGAGGTGTCACTCGGCCTTTATTTCCTTGAGTGCCCTGCAGAAGCTCTCCACACACACCTCCCCGGCTTCACGTTCTGCTGATGCGCGCGTCCAAACCTCCTCAAACGTCTCCTCAGAAAGATCCACACCCACATTTCTGAAGATCTGGCTCAGCTGTGAAGGACGAGGAAAGAAGGATAAAAAAACAAAGTCTCCTGCTGTCAACATAAGAGCAACACCTCCACCTTTAGGGAAGAAGCTTCATAATTAATCTTGTTTGTCCGGTAGATGTTTCTCCAGAACATTAAAACATAAGGTCAAGACAAACAGAGGTCAAGCCAGACCAGCCAGAGAAGAAGAGAGCAGAAGCAAGTCTACCTCCTTCCTGCTGCGAGGACGGAGAAGCTGCTCTTCATCAACACCGTGAAGGTGGTAGACTGATGGGTGGAGGAGAAGCGCAGCTGTGGCCGTGTCGCCGTAGTTGGTCCTATCGCCCACCCTCTTGACGCGTGGAACTGGGAGGTCGGTGCGAACAGACGGGACCCCATAGGTGCAGCTGTCTGTAGAGCTGGTTAAACCAGGACCTGGAGGTGCGAGAAGGAAAGATCTCCTGAAGAACGTCACAGTAGTTTAGAGGCAAACAGAAGGTCCATGCCTCTGAACTTTAACTAACTTCCTTATATTAATCTGCATTTCTGTGACTGGCATCAGCCCTGAGGTGGGACCTGAGACTCACCACCAGAGCTCTGGCTCTAAGGTGATTTATTTACTGTCAGATGTGTTCAGATCTTCCGTCACCATGATGGCAGAACTCGCTTCAGATTGACGTCAGATTAAGTGAGTTGAGCTCCAGATCTTCTCAGGGTCCAGTAGATGCTGGAGTTAGTCACACCGTGGACCAGAGGTGGGCAAACTGAGGCCCGGGGGCCACATGTGGCCCGATTAACTATTTAATCCGGCCCGCAGAGCCTCACAATCATTTCTCCCAAAGCCAAATGAAGAGGGTCGTCAGCTTGATTGGTTAGAAAAAGTTTCAGACCCCCCCTTCACCTAGCATGCTAACATGTCCTCTCAAGAAGGTGGGGCCAAACATCATCTGGAGCTTCATCATCATCTCTAGTTGGACCAGTTTACAGCCTCTTCATAATATTTTCTCTCTCAATAGTCCATCAAGCAGGATTTTTAGCTAACCTCTGATCTTCATTGGGGGGTTAGTTTCCTGCACCACCTGGCCTTCCCCTTCATCAATATCTACAACCCAACATGGCCCTTCAGGCTAAATGATTGCCCACCGCTGGCGTGGACACACACAACCGTGCTGACACCCAGAACGATGACCTCAGCTGGCCGAAGCTCCTCCTGGAGGAGACCTTAGATCTGTGGTGCTCACAGAAGAGCTGAGAATCGCTCTCTACTCACTGGGTGCACGTGGCTCGAGCCTGCGTCCGATGGCAGAAGACATGGTCCTGAAGTGGTCTGGGTCTGCCTGCTGCTTCACAAGCGTCCTGACAGATTTGAGCGAGCCTGCTGCGTTCATGGGCTCCAGGTCTTCTGGTCTGACCAGGGCTTGGCGAGGAGGAGGAGGAGCCTGAGTTTCTTCTACGTCTGCTGAAGCTGTGCTGCTCTGACGCCCTGCGAGGAGACAGGAAATCACCCATGTTCAGAATCCATAAACCCTCCTCTCAAAATGTAGCTAAGCTGTGCTAACGATACTGAAGCTCTTGAACGTTCTCGTGAAACCAGACATCTGTCCTCTTATCTAAAGAGCAGCAGCAGCAACAGGTAACGGGTGTCCGTTTACACCCACAGGATGAGGGACGCTGCTCTAAAGACAGCAAAGTTCATGCTTGACCAGAGAAGAAGGATGGTTCTAGCTGGAAGACCATCACAGCATCGTCTGTCCACCACCAATGACCCTGTCCTGGGATCACTCCACAGAAGGTTCCACAGTCGTTCACAGCAACAGCGCATGATGGTCCACACACCCCTTTAATCCTGCTAATGAAAATCAGGGTTTCCCACCAGAAGAAACCTCTGGGTGAAGAGCAGAAGCATCTTCATGGAAACACAGAGGAGTCCACCGGACCAACTTTAAGATGAAGAGGAAAGTTCTTCATCACGAGGCGTCAATCACACCTGGCTCACTCTAACTTTCTAAACACAATCCAATAATCAATTATCCACTCAGATGAAGTTCTGAGCCCTGAACCAACTTTGAGGAGCAGACCGCCGTCCCACTGACCTTGGGTGAGAATGCGTTCCTCCTGACCGTTGATGGGCATCATGTCCTTCCAGGTGAGGAAATTAGCAAACTCCACAAAGCTGATGAGTCCGTCCCCGTCGGTGTCACAATAGTCCATCAGGTCGTCCAGAACCGACCCGCTGATGGGCAGCTGGAACTGACGGCACACTGTCTGCAGGTCCTCCTGGTCGATGGATCCTCTTCCTTTCTGTTGAGGAATTAAGACATAGCAGGATAAAAGCTGGTGACGCTGCGTATATGCATGTAGAGCAGCCCTTCTGACGGCTGATGGCAGCCAGAACTGCCACTAGGGGGCAGTAGTCCAGGTGCAGCATCTGAAGCAGCAGCCACGTTTTCAGAAGTAATTTAAAAGGTGAGGACGCTGAGAAAAGTCCCAGAACTCATCATGGAGGGGTGTATGGACTCTGGAGAGCTGTGAGATCTAATGGAGATAACCCATTAGCCAACCTAAAAGCAGGTCATAAACTCCTCAAATCGATGTTGGGGCAGACAGGAAGCTAATGTAGTGAGACAAGCAGGACGTCATGTGAGTGAGGCGTCCCTGGAACAAGCTGTGCTGAGGAACTCTGGTCCAGCTGGAGATGATGGAAGAGTGACTGACAACAAATGGAGCAAAGTGATGTAGCTTAAATCAGGGATCTGAGGGTGACAAACTAGGATGGGTCACTGATGAAGCCTGGGTTTTTCTGGAGGGGCCCAAGACGTAAACCTCATGGTCAATGAAGTCAGACGCCCACTGTCCTCTTAGTCCTCTCCTCTAATATGTCCTCTGTAACCACACCCACACATCCTCAGGTCTCGGGCGTTCCTCTGGACATCCTGCCTGTAGTTCCATCCTCAGCATCCTTCTACCAACGCATTTGCTGTCCCTCCTCTGGACACGTCCGAACCATCTGGGTCTGAAAAACCAAGACTAAAATTCGAGTAACATTCTTCCAAAAACATTAGCGCTCCAAATTAGTCCTCGGGGAGTACCGTTACCAAGGATGATGGAAAAAACAAGCATTATTAGGAGGATCAAAGGAAGCATGGATGCTAATATGTCCTTGTTCTGTGAAAGTTTAAACAGATTTAGTGTTTGGAGTCCCTTTTTTCTGACATCAGTCACTGTAGCTGAAGAGAGGTTAGCGAATATCATCGCCTTCTGAGGATGCAGGAACGTTTCTTTCCACCAGAGGGAGACAGAGCGCACACTTTGTTTTCATCTCATCCACCTCTATCTAAAATTATGAAGAACGGCTGCCTAAAGGACAAACTACAAACATCCCAGTGTGTCCGGGGTGAGACAGTCCGTACCCTGTCATAGTGTGTGAATGCCTGCAGCAGGGAGCTGAACCTGGAGAAGTTGGCTGTCTTCAGCTGGTGCTGCAGCGAATGGAGCAGCCGGCGGCGTGAGTCTCTGGACCTGTCCCGCTCTCCAGGCTGGGCGTGACCTGTGCAGGACACGGACAGAGCTGGGACATGACCAAACACACAGCAGCGCAGGTGTGCGGCGGCTGTGAAAAGACCGACTACCGTATTCAACTGCTGGAGAGGGAATTCCACAGGAGCGTCCCGCTGGAAAAGTGTCTTTTCTCCTGGAAAGACAGGACCAATGACAGAAGGAGGACGGAGACAAACACAGACGTAGCTGCTGAAGCTCACCGGCCGGTGTCCTTCACTCCCAGCTGCACGGCCAAACGCTGTCTGCTCCCAGATCTGCTCCAAACAGGATCAGGACTGGAAAACCTTAAAAAAAAAAAAAAAAAAAAA
>BJFM01001064.1:69527-82738 GCA_016586285.1 Arothron firmamentum
CACACACACACACACACACACACACACACACACACACGTGCACCCCCGCCCTCCTTCCTCTGTCTCTTCTTCAGCTGAACTACATCTAGACATCGGGCTTGTCGGCTCCCTAATGTCAGAACTTCCTGTCAACCTCACTCCCCCGGAAATGGCTAAAAGACTCTGTATAGCTGCATTTCTAATACCTTTTTGTTCATATTCTTTTTATTGTATTTTTTAAAAAAATGTATAATGGATGCATGTATCACTACAACGCCTAAAAACACGTTTTTATTTCTGAAACCCTGTTTTAGAAGGTGAGTGAGAGGTCTGCAGAGGTGTGATTGTGTTGTGTGTAGTCTACTGATGAGCAGTGAGCTTCGCTTGGGGCTCCAGCCCTGGGATGTTCTCTGGGTCCGTTCAGCGTGGTCTCAGTCAGAACCGAACCGGATCTCTGAGGCGAGCGACCATCTGAAAGACGGGCAGACGTCTTCATCGGCCCCCGAAGGAGCAAAGCTGCCGTCTGATGTTCAAACAAATGCCTCTGAGCATTTGAACGAAAGTCCACGTGGGTTGCGCGGCTGGCCAGATGTGGCGAGGCGTTGCCATGGCTTTGAAGTGTGGGAACAAGCCNNNGGGGGGGGGGGGGGGGGGGTTTAAATTCAGCTTTCTGGGTTCAAGACTCAACATCACGTTAGCAGGCAAACCACAGATTAACTTTCGGCTTTGATTTATTGCAAACGTACGTTGTTGTGTCCGTCTTGGTGTGCTCTGTGTGTCAGGTCAGGGGCGGGGGCGTCACACCGTCAACCCTGACCCTGCAAGCGTTTATGGAACAGGAAGTCTAATGGCAGAGGGTGCAGTCTTGTCGTCGTCTTCTCTCTTAGCGTAGCTTGCAGAGCTGCTGAGCTCCACAGGTTATTGTATAGATTCTGAACAGCTGTACAGTCACGATAGGCCTGCTCTTACTTTTTTTAACCTCTCATCCTTGACCCTGTCCCAGAGAGGTCAGCGGTAAAGCATTGGTGGTCTTTGTAGGTGTGTGTCGTGTTATTAACGGTCCCTCTCTGTTCCCAGCAGTTATCCACACTCATGTTTGAATGAACCTTCATCGCATTGCACAGTGTTCATGTTTGAGTTATGGCTGCCCCAGGTTTTATATGACCCACTGTAATGGACTTGCTAACCTCCAGCTAGAAGCAGGTAGCATTATTAACTTTACTGGTGGTCTCTCTTCCAGCTCAATGAATTTTAATGATGTAAAACAGCGTTACTAGTGACAGGCTGATCAGTTTTAGTGTCTGATTATGACTTAATAAATTCAATAAAGAGGTCTCTGGTATGGCTCATCTGCTCGATTTGTCCGTGGCATCATCCTATATACATGGTATTTAGCTGAAGGTTTCTTAAAAATAATTAAAATTAGCATAAATATAGTCACGAACTTCCACTGAGACAATGTCCAATCGCACAGACACATGGTTCAGTAAAAAAAAGGATTTACAGTGTTTCACTTGCAAATATCTGGGAAAATCTGTTTTACAGATTTATAGTCCAATAAAGACTGATATTATTCATTGTGGGGACACAAGTGGGGACCAAACTCAGCCTGTTTGCTGTGGACAAACTGGAGCTACAACATGCTGAAATAAGATTGTTCCAGTGGCTCAGGGCCGTGCACGTCACAGCCTCACAGCCCGGGTATTTTAAAATGTTTAAAAACTGCTGCTGGCTCACAGGCACCAGTGGTTTTAAAACCAGTGGTTTTACTGGTTGTAAATGCCAGTTCACCATGTCGACACACGGGGGCAGCACTGCACCATCGTCAACATGGACACTTGGACACGCAAACATTTATTCTGTGATTATTTATTTCTGTGATCATCATCATCATGATTTAAGATGTCAAACTAAAAAAAGATACAAATGTGGAGAAGTGATAACACAAGAGCTATAATTTGGGAACAGTTGTAATAAAGAGATGCGTTAGACGTGGCTGCATGAAACCATCCCCAGCTGATCAAAAGGCTGTGAAGAGGTCAGGAAATCAGCTGTCAGATTAATGACCGTGAATAGTTTTGGACTTAGAAACAGGGCGTTAACCAGAAACACATGAAGAAGAAAGCAGATATCAAGCCATGAACAAATAATGAATCAGCAGCAAACGCAGGCATGTGTGGATTTTCACGCATCACAAATGTGAAGGAAAAGTCAGGCCTGCTGTGATCCCCACGCCTTCAGCCGTCCCAGCCCTCACTGGGGTGTCACCATGACGACAGGCTTGTGACCGCTGTAACTGCTGGATGGAAATAATCGTGCACAGTTGTGACCGCTGTGATCTGATACTCTCGTGTCAGCAGAACTTTGCTGTTGAGCTCCTGATTCTGCACTTGATCCACCACAGGGCCACAAGCTAAAGAAGAAAGTGTTACCATGGCGACAGAGGCCTCCTGTATCTCCCTGAGGTCAGATTCTCATGCCCGCAGGTTTCTGGCCAATAATTCACTCATTTGAAAGCAAATGCTCAAAATAATAGTAGCTTAATTCATTTTTTTAAAAATAAATACAGTTGACTTAGCTTTAGGTCAAATGTCCCTCACAGTGCCAAAAGATAATATTATATGTGTGTTTGGGACCAAATTTGGTGAATATTTCTTCGGTCTTTGTAAGTGTTAAAATCCTTTTTGGGTTTAAAGGACGCGCTGCGAATCTCTGATTAACCCAACAGGTCTGAAGCTTCCGCTCAGCAGCTACAGCAACCCAGAAAGATGAAACCCCCTCGTTTACATCACGCTGGACTCAGAGGTGTGTGTTCTGTCATTGCCAGTAGAGTTCTGGCCTTTGCCATCTATGTCTGCTTCTCCTCGCGCATTTAAATATTAAAGTCGGTCCAGGTCGGATGTCTGGGCCTCTCCATTACAAAAATGCTTTAGAAACGTCCCTTCGACAGAATTTATTGGCTTAATTAGCTGCACCAAGCTGTTTTCTGATTGGTTTACGTCTGTTTCTCTCCTCGGCATCGACGTGCATCTTTCGGTCATCAGACTAATTAAACAGCGCTAAATAAATAAATAAATACAGCTGCTCAAGCTCAGGTTCGGTCCCTCCAGAGGAGGAAGCGTTTCAGGGTGTCAGGATCATTTGAAGAGCAAACAGAAGCTTCAGGCTGGTCTGAAGGTGGAGCCTCAAAGGGTTTCTGATCCCAAACTGATCCAAGAACCAGGCTGTTGTTGTCTGAGCGTGTTGGAGGGTTTACTGGAATGTCCTGTTTCTGGAGGATTCTCCTGAGTTCCCAAGAGTCCCTCTTGCTTCGTCTTCCCTTGAGTTCAGGTCGGTGTCTTCTGGGCCCTCTGCTGTGATGTTTTCAACATCAGGGTTTTTGTGGAACTCAGGAATTCATCGCATTAGATTAGAAATGTAAATGTTTGCAGAAGAAGTCCTTATATCTGCAGATGGAAGTCTGACCTTGAATGACAGGGGAAGACGTGGGTGACCCTCTGACCTACTGGGTGTCTGTTACAGCAGTGCTTTTCTCCTTGTGCATGCAGCAGAGTAGCTTTCACCTCACCGTTGAATGTTTAAAGAGCTGCACGTGTGAAACGTGAACTTAACAACGTTCCACCATCTAAACCAGAGGTGGGCAAACTGAGGCCCAGGGGCCACATGTGGCCTGATAAACTATTTTATCCGGCCCGCAGAGCCTCACAATCATTTCTCCCAAAGCCAAATGAAGAGGGTCGTCAGCTTGACTGGTTAGAAAAAGGTTCAGACCCCCCCTTCACCTAGCATGCTAACATGTCCTCTCAAGAAGGTGGGGCCAAACATCATTTGGAGCTTCATCATCATCATCTCTAGTTGCATCAATTTACAGCCTCTTCAAAGTATTTTCTCAGTCAATAGTCCATGAGGCAGCATTTTTAGTTAACCTCTGTTTCTCATTTGGGGGGTTAGTTTCCCACCACCTAGCCTAGCTTTATCAAGAACTACAACGTGGCCCTTCAGGCTAAACTATCACCCACCTCTGATCTAAACGAAGCAAAACAAGCTCAGTGAGACTGAGCAGGAGGTCAAATCAGTCTTTAAGCTGAGCCTTTTCTATTCTGCAGATCTCCAGGAAGTTCAGGATCAGCGGTCGTGTTCCTGCAGGTTCTCTGATCCACCGATCTTTGCTTCCACCTGGTGCACGGTCAGCCTGCTTCGGCTGAGATGCGTTGTTGTCTCGGGGTGAAGCCTCCAGCCTCTGATGATATATGGTCCTATCGCTGCTATGAATCTCCTTGGCTATCCTTGAAATTCATCGCCCCTCGCAAAAGTGGCTGCGCATGAGGGTGGATGAGGGTGGCGCCCAGCCCGTCACGCCCAGCAGCGCGTTTACAGCCTGCGTCTGACGTGACTGCGTCCCGGCCGCTGACAAATGACAGAGTAACGGGTGATTATGGACAGACCCGGGCAGTCTGGGGCATATTTACGAGCGGTCATCTGATGACCTCCACAGCGGCCGCCCGGCGCTGATGGAGCGTGCGGTCGAGCGCGCGCTCACCGGCGTCGCCTTGAAAACGCCGTCCTCCACCAGCCCGCCTGGTGACTCCTCTGTGACCCTCCTCTCCAGTTAAACGCCCATCTTTCATGACGGGAGTCTAAAAGCGTCCAGTAAAAAAGAGGACAGTAAAGCCGGCGTGCTTTTAACGCAGGTGTGCTGTCAGAGACACAGATGGAAGCGTGGGTAAAAATACCGCCGCTGCCCCGGAGCCAAGCTCTTCCCTTCCACCGTCAGCACCCAGCTGAGGCGAAGCCCTCAGAAGTCTAAATGGACTGGAATGCTGATTGAAAGCTTTATCGCCGCGTAAAAACAGGGTCTTTACACCGACTGGCGGCTGCCTGGACCTGCCTGGCCAGGCCGGGAGCCCGTCCTCAGGTCGTTCCGCTCCTCATCAGCCGAGAGTTGAGATCTGGCGAACGCGCTCATCCCAGGGACAAACTGCAGACGTGCAGACACGGAAGCGTCCTCGCAGTCCGCCTGTCAGTCCCGCGGCTCACCTGCCAACCCGTCACACCTGCATCCTGCTTACCGGCAATTAGCAACAGCATCCAGCTCACAGAGTCACACCAGCCCACGGCCAGATTGTCCTCTGCAGCACTTCCAGCGGTTTTTCCCAACTTGGTACCGACCCGGCCCGTCCCTGACCCGTCTCTGCCTGTTAATCCCCAGAACCTCGATCCCTGCTGCCTGAGACTCGGCCGCTGGACCACCTGCAGAGGAGCGGTCTTAGAAGGTTGCCAGTGACCTCCTCGGGGCCTCGGACTGTGGACCGTTTCTGCTGGACCTCGGTGCTGCCTTTGACACAGCTGATCGCAGCATCCTGTTCCAGAGACACGTCAACGCGGCGGGAAGACGCTGGAGAGCCAGTCCGTGACATCTGTTTGGACTGTTGGACTCGCTGTTATCGGGAGGAATTCTTTGAGAAGAATCCAACCTGATCCAAAACCCTGCAGCCAGAGTTCTGACAGGACTTAGCAAGATTGATCACATGACTTCTCTTTATTGGCCGCTCATAAAACCAAATATCTTCCCATAGATACTTCTGACCCTCGGGGTCACATTTCAAACCAATGGACAAAAAAGGACACATTAAATATTTGACTCCCTGCGTGATGTCGTTCATTTAGCTGTTATTCACAGTTTTCTAACGGCCATTTCTTAGCGCTGATTTGGTTCCTGACAGCTGACATGTACTCGTTGAACATAAATCTAACTTCACGCTCTGGCTCGGGCTGAGACGTTGCATTCCAGCGACTGTTGCGTTGGACGTCCTCCTGCTCTGCGCTGTGTTTCTGCCTCTGTTGCCACAACCCCCGAAGAGCAGATTAAGAGGCTCTGCATCTCCACTGACAGATGTTTGTGATCATTGTTCTGACATGAGGAACGGTGGGCGGAAGCCCAACATGCAGGACCACGGCCGTGTGTGTTGATTCTGGACAGCGAGCTGGATGGAAAGAACCCCCCCATCCCCCCCCGCTGCCTGGCTGGATGACCAGCCTTCTCAAGGAAGTCAGAGATGGATGTTCGAGAAAGGAGCGGACGATGAACAAGCTGGGATTTGTGGGAAAAAAAAAAATCTGCAAACTGAACAACCGAGTCCATTATGCGCTCCGTGAATTATGGTGTTTGTGCGGCTCACGTTCTCGCTCGGGTTAAGGTGCAGGGATCTTTGTTTTTCCTGCTGTTATTTCCTGGGTGGAGGAACGCTTTAGGCTTTAAGACGTCAGGCATCATTCATGTCCTGCTTATGGCGCACGTTTTTGCCTACCTGTCTAAAAGGTAATACACACCTGCTTAATCTCGCCTGCCAAACAAATCTTTTCATAAAAATTCTCTACTCGTGCGTCTGACGTTATATATTTTCTCAGCTAGTTTTTATTGAAAAGATGTCAATAACGCGGCCTTGTCTCGTCGGTGGGGAACCAATAACTCCTAAAGCCTGCTGATAATCAAACATGGCCCTGTTGCTATGCAGCTGTTCCAAAACATCAGCCCGCAGAGCTTCACTGATGAGTGCAGCATGAAGGTTCCTTTATTTGATATTAATCTAGCGGCTCTCCTGCTAGCCAAAGGCCAGGACGTCCCGTTCATCTGTGTCGCAAGGTTCCATCATTATCCAAGCAATATCCATCCATCCATCCATCCATCCATCCATCCATCTTCCAGCTGCTTATCTGGGCGTGGGTCACAGAGGGAGCCGCCTCCGCAGGGACACTCTTCTCCCTCCCATGTCGGCTGAGGGATGTGATCTCTCCAAGTTCTGGCCCAGGGTCTCTTCCCGGCTGGACACGCCTTCACCGTCCAGGGGGCATCCAGATCACATGCCTGGAGCACCCCGACTGGGTCCCCTCGAGGGCAGAGGAGCAGCGGGACTGCTTGGAGCTCCTCTCTGATCCCTGTCGCTAAGGCTGAGAACATTTCTAAACTCATTTCAGCCGCTTGTACTGGGGAGTTTGTCCTCCCTGAAACCACCCAAAGCTCATGACCACAGCTGAGGGTTGAACATAGACCCATTGCTTATGGTCAGGGTTGGGGGGGGCAGGCATCAGTATTCCAGTAGTATCTTAATCACCAGTAAATAGAATTGTAGCAGTCGTAACGCCTTTATTGTGGTGTGAAAATGTATGCCTCACAGCAAGAACGGGCCAGGTTCAAATCCCCTGGAGGCCAGGGGTTTCTCTCTGCGGAGGTTAGAGGTCTACGGGCCCCGTGACCCCGCCAGCGTCAGGCCCTGAATGTTATGTTCAGTTGGTCACGCTGAGCTTTTGTTTTGTCTGTCTCGGGGCTTCCTGTTTGATTGAAGTCCTCCCCTGCTGTGTCAGGGGACCTGCCGTCCCTCCTGTCTGTCCCTCTGCTCTGATGGTCTGTCCGACCCTGATTGTCTCCACCTGCTCCTCATTAGCTCAGGTGTGTGTATATAGTCTGCGTTTCTCTTTGTCTGGTGCTTGGACGTCCTGTCCCGTGCAGTCGGTCCAGGCCTTGTTCAAGCCCTCGTCCTTGTCTTTGTCCAGTGTTAAATTCTTTAATACTTTCTCTGTTTTCGTGTTTGACTCATGTTGGAACTTTTTTCGCTGCAGTTTTTCTTCCTCGAATGAGTAATTTTCTTCTGGTACTTTTCGGTCCTTGTTGTCTTCCCCTTTTGAGTGATTTTCCTTTTGCAAGTCTCCTATAAAAGGATTGGGTTTTTTTTTTTTTGCACGTCCAATGCTAGTTCCTCTGTTTCAGCCAAGGGATAAAGCGGTAGAAGATGGATGGAGGGATAAAAATGTCCTGACAAACACATGCACGCGTTCGAAGCGCTGTTGTGTAGCTCGTGCCGCAAAGAATGAACGTCCAGATGCATCAAACGGGAGAAAATCCAAAGAGCCACAGAGCCACACCCGACAAATTAAGAAGATCTTTAATTGAAATTGTTCAAGTTATACACACTGACGACGTACAGTACACAACCCTTTGTGACTCCTGTGGGACAGCGTGGCAGAGACACGTCCGGTGGAGGTGGACGCAAGTCTCTCACACACAGACGCCTTGTTTCCATGAAACCACAGCCTCAGAGGAGCCATAGATAACAAAATATGATGAATTACATTATAGATTTCAGCATTTCGTTCTCAGAAACTGAACTGGAAATGAGTTTCCGTTACTGGGACATACACAGTTGCAAGGACAACAGCACACATTCAAGGTTCACTCACGCATGTGGAAGTACACACCTGCCGACGCACAACAGCACGGACACCGTAGAACGCATTCTAACATCTAAATGTCGACATCAATAGAGGAAGAGTTAAAGTGCAAACAGACATGGAGGACCTTCATCGGCGCCGGCAGCAGGAGCCGTCTCAGCTCACCTACGCGTCCTCCACTAAAGCGTTTTTAAACCTTCAAGCGAAACTTTGCATCGTGAAATCGTTTTACTGCATAGTTCACAGGACCAGGCTTGCTTATTATTGCAGTAGAGCGGAGGACCCTGTGTTGGGATCAGAGTGTCAGTCACTGGTTCCAGTATGGCACAGAGCACGTGAAAGCCTCAGCTTGAAAGAGAGAAGGTTGGAAGAGTGTGTGTGTGTGTGTGTGTGTGCTGCGTCGCTGCAGGCTGGTTCAGCTTTGAATGCAGGTTCATCCATCTGAGGAGAGGGTTGCAGGACCACGTCGGCTGTCCCGGGTGTGAAGGGGTCCTCCTTGGCCTAGACGATGAAGCGTAACCTCCTGAGTCGGACTGGTCAATAAGGGGCAAATAAGACCTGTGGGTGGGAGGTCCTGATGGGCCCCGGGGCCGGCCGGAGCAGCGCCGCAGACAGGCTCTGCGTCTGAAAGAGGCCGGTGGGGCTCGCCGCGTGGCCAGCGGCGGGGTTTGTGCGGTGCGTGACGGAGCCGCCGATGGCGGCAGCCGCCGCCGCCGCCGCCATGGCGACCAGGTGAGCGGGTATGATCCGCGCCGATAACGGCTGACAGGGATGCTCTTTACCCAGAGACAGCTTGATCTGCGGGAGACAAAGAGGAAACACCGTCAACCCCACCAAGCCCAGGAGGAACATTTGAGGACACGTTTACAACCTCGTCCAGGAAGGTCTGAACCGAGAGCCCAAAACAAGGAGCCTTGTCGGGTTTTGAAGTTAAAATAAAACACCGAAGCAAAAAAGCCGCGAGGGTTAATAATTCTTCGAGCTGTCGTGGCTCATCAGCCAGTCAAAAGCCAACGAGAAGCCTGCTTTACTCTGCTGGCCCCAGAAGCTCCTCTCCGGTAGCTCAACGATGGGATCCCCCCACTGACCGGCTCGCTCTTTGGTGGGATGAACTTTTCATTGCTCCTCCATCTATTCAAGCAGCCTCCAGAACAAAAACACGCCGTGATGTTTGTGTTGACTTTCCTGGAGTGTCGGGAGAAACCCTTTTGCCTCTTCTTAACATGTTTGATCAGCCGTGCGAGACAAAACGAGCGGACGGTCACACTTTCCATTCCATATTTACAGCCACACCGCCGCCTTGTGTCACTGTCCTGGACGGAACCACAGAAGCTGCTCCAGCTCATAAGATGAAGAAGTTGGATTCCCGTCGGAGGCGAACACACCCGACAGGACGGCCAAAGCGAGTGTCGTGTGCTTGAACTTGCTCGACACCGGGCCGAACCAGGCAGCGCAGGAGCGGACAGTAAATGACAGCGGACAGTGTCTCGTCTGTCACAGATCGATGTGTCCGTCTCTGAAAGAACCGCGACAGAGCCGACACCGGGAAGAGGTGCCACATTGCTGGGGGCTTACCGGCTGCTTCGTTGGGCCCTTGGGTGTTTTGGTGTAGGGGCTGTACTTGTGTTTGGCCGGTTTCCCCGCTGCTCGATCTTTATGACGCCGGCTGCTGATGTGCTGAAACGAAGACACCAGAGATTGCTTAGCTCTCCGCGGGACCACTGTGCTTCCAGCAGACCTGTTTTGATTTTCACGCAGTTTTGTCTGCCAGATCTGCTGTTTCCTCCCTCCGATAGAAGCTCTGCTCTGCCTGCACTCAGGCTCAGATGGCTGCATATGTTTCCTGCATGTGTGCGTATGTTCTCATGCTGCACATTGTTCCCAGTGTCACTACTGTTCAGTGGTTTTTTTGGGTAATAAAATCTGTAAACAGCTCGTGAGTGTCTGCAAATAAATCAGAGGGAGAATGAGAGAGACTGAGAGAGAGAGAGAGAGAGAGAGAGATTATATGGTGTTATTGCGACAATAACTGCACTGACATGGTAATAACAGGAACTCAGCTCCAGGACTGACGTGATGGATATTTCATGATTATTTGTAAATCAAGTTGTCAAGCTGAACATAAAGGTCGATCTTCTAAACTGTTCAGGCTGCTGGATTTTCGCCTGTGCAACTCGATCCGCCACAAAAACCATAAACTGGTATTTTTTATGGCAGACTGACTGTGATACCCCCTGCGGGGGCACTAGGGGGCGCAGGTGTGGAAATCGGAGGGAAAACAAAAAAACAAAAAAAAAAAATATATTATCTTAAAATGTGATTTCTAACATTCTGACGTTGGAATCGCTCATCTTCCGATTGCCTGCCTGTGTGGACCTGGTGGTTTCGCCCGTCACGTGAGGCTGAGCTAACCAACGTGCAGCTAGCTCGTTCAGAAATGGACAAAAAAAGTCCCAAAGAACAGACCCCCAGCCCTGCTGAGGAGGACTCGGGGGGCCGTTTGGGGGCCTTTGGTGGGAACGCTTGGAAAACTCGACTAGAGAAGATGAAAACACATCCTGCCAATTAAAAAAGTTTAGTTTTATTGTGACTACATCACCCAGGGTCAATACTGGTCCATGTTACCGTGGTAATTGACAGGTGACACGGATGCACTATTTTGCATGATAGAAAAAGGTATAACACGTTGTTATTACAACAGAGTGGCTCGGGTGGGGCTCTGGCGCGTGCACGTGCGGCGGCGTGGAAACTGGGCCCGTCCTCCCCCAGCGAGCGCACCCTGCTCATTCTTCATGCGAGGTTCTTCAGCGCTCATCTCTATTCCTGAGCGCTCCGCAAAAGTCTCGGCATGAAAAATTCACAGGGAGCTCGTCTATTCTCGGCGCGCATGCTCGACAAAACGAAGTGCTTCTCGGCTGTTTTGGAGTAAATCCTCCCATGACGGAGTGATCATCCGCTACGAGCAGAGAGGACGTGAAGAAAGCCCCAGAGCAGCGACCAAGAGTTTTATTCTAGGAAAACTTTTCAGCAAAGTCCTGAAATGCATAAACGGGCGGCTGACTAATAGACCTGTCTTTTGCCAGCATTCCTCAGTAATCTGATTTCCTTCACAACAAGAGGTCACTCTTCTGACTCGGATTAGGAGAGGCTTTGTTGGCTTTAAATCTGGAAGAGAAACCTTCATTTTATTAGTATTTCTTTTTTGTTTGTTTAATAAAAATGAATTCCTCTGGGTTTTGTGCTGCTTCTTACTGGGGAAAATGTAGGCGTTTCTGCAATATTTCTCCTCTATTGTTTTATTTTGAAAGCATGAACTGGTGCTGTTGTTGTGCTGTTGGTGTTTATTTTTGAGGCTTTCAGCGTTGTGAAAGGTTGCTGTCCTACCTGTTTCAGCTGAGTGTCTGAGTTGACGTGCACGTCACACGTCTCGCAGTAAAACGTCTTGTTCTGCAGACCTGTGGATTTGGTGGACGCCGCCAGCTTGCTTTTGACCCCCGGCCTGGGGAAGGACTTGATGGAACCCACACCGGCCCTGGCCTCCAGCATCGTCTTGTGCTTCGTACCTGCAGGTTCAAACAACACCGCTGAAGTTTGGCTGTGCAGCTTCCGCCTGAAGGACAGGAGCGTTCAGACGTTTGTCCTCTGTTTGTGCATGTTGGAAGGGTGGACCTGGTGTTGGTGTAAGCCCTCATCACCAGGTCAGCATCACAAGCCCATGACCCTCACCCTGGAGGACCCTCACCCTCATCTCAACCCAGCATGAACCCTCAACAGGCCTTTAAAGAGACAGGGCCAGCCAAAATGTCCTCTTGTCCCTAAAATGTCCTCACTTTGCAAGTAGAATCAATATTTTGCCCTTCAGCATGTAGCAATTTCACCAAACAGCGGGACCGTTTCAGTTTTTAACCAGCCTGAAACGTCTCCTTCATGTCCAGGATGGTTGGTGTCGTCTTTGTGCGTTATCGCTTTGTGTGTTTGTCCTTTTCTCGGTCTCCCATTCTACCGATGTGAGACTGGTTACCAGGACATTTTATTGAAACTCCTGAATGCTTTCTGCTGCTTGTGTTGAGGTTCTGAGTTCTATCTGATCTGAACATTTGAGTGCCAAAGACTATTTTGAACTCATTCTGAGTTAAACAAGCAGTGGCCCGTTAAACCGTTGCTATAGAAACGAGACAATATTGCAGCTGAATGTCTGGCAGGCTTTTAAAAGGCAGTAAATGCAATCATCAACATGTAAAAAGAACTCTAACAACCTGTTGATATGAAAGTTTGTCTGTATGAACTAGCCTGTTTATTTTAGCGATGTAGGCTCAGTTCATTTGGTTGTGCATTTTTTAAAAGAAGAAAAATGTATGTATGTATAAATGTATTTATATGTTTTTGGCACTTTAATGAGGACATTCTGGAGCCAGGAGTTTAAAGGAAAAAAAATAATCATTTTACTTAAATAAGCTATAATTCAGGAATGGTAAAAGCAGGATTTTTGACAGACTTCTGAAAAAAATCATGATACTTGATAAAAATTCAGAGCAAAAGAAATGATTCAGTTATAAATATAGTACAATGTAACATCCCAAAGAAGGAGTCATTCCAACATGGTGTATTTATAAGCAGGCTAGCCTTGTGCACTTGCTCATAGCTGGACTCTAGAGACCATTTCACCCACCCAGCGTCTCCAGGACTCTGCAGGGTCCCATCCAGGCCCTGTCCCACTCAGGACGTCTGAGGCCGACTCACCAGCCCTAAAGTCCTGACCTCTGGTGTGCACATCAGAGGTCCCCCTTTGACTCACACTGGCACTCTGCATCTGGCTCCGTGCAAACTGTTTCCTGCCATGCTCTGGTCCCAGAGGCACCCCAAGGGTGTGGGGAGGCCCGCCTACCGTCACCAGGGCAACAGGATGTGGAGTGACAGGTGTGTACAGCATCAGCTCCAGACGGGGTCCCTGTCTTTCTACAGTTTCGGGATCGAATCTCTCGCCATCATTTGGCGGTGTGTGTGTG
>BJFM01001064.1:85058-100629 GCA_016586285.1 Arothron firmamentum
GCCTGACGGCAAAGTCAAAGCAGGGAGAGAAAGTCGGAGGAGAGGATACAAAAGTAGGACAAAAGAAGCACAGAGCCGAGGAAAAAGTAAATGAAAGTTAGACCGGAAAACAAAGCGAAGCCGACACAATCAGCCGGGAGAGACAGAGATGAATGCCACGTCTGACGTGAGGAACGAGCTGCTTTCAGGAGTGTGGGACACAATTAAAGACAAAGAAATGGAGAGGTTTGGAGTGAGGAAGACAACAAAGGAGTCAGACGGGGCCCTTTGAGGAAGGACACCACCTTTCCATCCATTTTAGCCTCTTCCGGAAGAAGGAGGAAGCTGTCAATCGCTTCCCCCTCGACAGGTTCCCAATCAGGGCTCCCCAGAGATCTGATTACCTTTCTCAATTAGGACAGATGAAGCTCTTTAATTAAAATGGTCAGGTCTTATTATACACTGACAAAAATCCCTTTGCGGCTCGGTTCTCGAGCTCTGTTGAATTCTATTGTTTTTTAATCTCCTCCTGTCAATTTAAAGAGTGAGTAAATTAGAAAAATGTAATGAGTGAATATTCCTGTAATAAAGGCACGATAAGGCAGATAATAGCTTGCACAAATAATCACATGTGCCATGTCTGATATTCATGAGCAGCCGAAGAACTGGTTTGAATTCACACTCGTTTTCTTTGGGATGGAAACGAAACCAGCGTCTGTTTGGGACTTTATGAAGAACCTCGGTGCCGTTAAACACCTAAAGTTCGTTAGCATCTGCGGCTTTTGGAGGCAAGCTAGTCCCTTATTCATGGGTCTGGAGGTCGCAGCGCCGTCCCCCTGTTCTTCAGTCAGGGAGGGATAGAGAGAGAGAGAGAGAGAGAGAGAGAGAGGGAGAGAGAGAGAGAGGGTTGTGTGGTTTAAACAGGCCTCCCTGCAGCCTGCATGGTTGTACAGCTGCTGTCAGAGCTGCTGCATCTCCCCTGACAATCTGCTCTTTAATAGCTAATATCAGGCTACATTTCCTGGAGCGCTGGAGTGGAACTGAGAGATGGCGCACTGAGCCTTGGGTACACACACACACACACACACACACACACACACACACACACACGGGGGCTCGAGGCAGGCGCTGACTAATCCACCTGATCCAAACTTGTTTGAGTTAACTGTCATTCATATATGGTTACAGAAAACACATTTTTTGCGTTTCGTTTGATAAATTTCCATCGACCCAGACGCGAACAGCAACATCTCAATCTCAACTTTGTTTTTAAAACACGATAAGTCGCCAACATCGGCTTCCAAATAGTTACCCAATGATTTCACCTGCTGTTCTCCTCATGTTGTGATAATCCGTCGGACGTTTGAGCAGATGATTATTTACTATTAGCCAACAGCACTGACAAACCTTTACATGAGAACTGAACTGATTAATGTTGATGAACTACTCTTTAGTCTGTGACTAAACTCTTCATAATGTGTGTGTCCATGTGTTTCATAATCATGTGTGTGATGCTTTGTTTTAGTTGGAGTGTGCACTGGTGTAATAAATAAAATAAAATGAACGAACGGTTCCTTTAAACACGAGCCGTCATGTGAAGAAGACCCGTCCTAAATGACATTAAATATTCAGACGTAAAGAGGCTGAAAAATAGAGAGGAGGGGGCTGCACGTGTTTTTGTTTTTTATCTTCGTGAGAGGAGACGTTATTTTTGGACGTTAAATGTTGGCTTGGGGTAACAAAACTGGAACAACCAGCATATTTCACTCCCTCCTCCATGCTGAGGGCTTTAAATCCCAGAGAACGTCATCTGCGGTAATCCCCCCAAACCTGAGTCAAATGCTTGGCTGAAGCTCACTGATTAATCTGATTCATTTCTGTCACAATCAGCAGAGTCGCAACTCTTCATTATTTGTTTGCTCAGCTGCAAAACCAGAATCCAGAGTGTTTGGAAGGGAAAGTAAATTCCCATTCGGTGATTTACTCAGGTTGCGTCTGGCTCAGAGCGACCCCGTCAGGTCTGCAAACTCAGTGTGGGAGCAGACGTTTGGCACGCGGCCACCGGCTCCTATCATCAACCCAGTGAGTCATCCAACCCCTGAGTGATCACATTCTGGGTGAGATACCTCTAACATTCCAAAAAGGTGTCCTCGCCGCCTCCAACGTTCATTCCTCAAAGCAAAACAGCAACAAGAGAGGGACACAGGGGAAAGTAGGGAGAGAGAAACACCAACCTGTCCCCTCAGGGCAGTTCGTGACCCGTGAGCCCGTGACGCCCTTGCTGATCTCCGGGTTAGCACTGTCCTTAGTGACCCCTGCGCCTTTCAGCTTGCTCTTGGGAGCATCCAGGGCCTTCAACTTCTTGGCGTGTTTGGTGCCTTTGAGGTGGGCCAAAGCCTGGCTCTGTCACAGCGAGAAACCAAAGCAGAGGAACAAGCTGGTCATTCTGTTCTACAGCCAGCAAAAGCGTCGGGAATTAAAGTTAGTGTTTGAATTCATTCAGGGGTGAATCATGTTTCACATTTCCTCCCTGCCAGAGCAAAATAAAAAAGGTCCCTGCTAGTTTGCTGGTTTGTGTTTCTTACAAAACATCAAATTATGTCTGTGATTTACCTAAACTGTAGGAGGCACATTGCTGCAGCAAGCTCGCCTCCACCTCCACAGATCACCACAGAAGGAGACAAATGTCCTCAATTACCTCTGCAGAAACTCAGCTTTCTGGCTCTGAGGCCATACAAAGTTGACACGCACATTCTGGGAGGGTGTGTCCCAGTTTTTAACTTCATCATCATCATCATCATCATCATCATCATCATCATCATCATCATCATCATCATCAGCTCCTAATGAGTTTGACTGTTTGAGGAAACCTGCCAGACTCACGCTGTGAAGGTTAAAGCGTCCACGCTTGGAAGAACAGCTACGCGCCAGTAATATAAGCTGCATGCGTACAAGCCAGCAAACCTTTCTGGCTGCTTCTAGTCCTATACCGATGAAAATAAACATCACCTTTCATCATACGGTGAAGATTTATCTTCAAATGGATTAGCTTTAGCAGAGTATTTAGCCCAGCAGATGCTGAGAGTGCCTGACTGACTCGGGACAATAACAGCTGTGTAGGATCATAATAAGACTGCATGTGTTTAGTTAGTGAGGAGAATAGCGAGGTAGTTGAGGTTCCCGTCCCTCCTCTGTATCTATGGGAAAGCGCTCTCAGCGACTGGCGTACGGAAGCTCCAATGACGCCCCGTCTGTCAGAGACGGACTGATGACGGCAGGGACCATTGAGCCCACCTCTCCCTGTGTGAGGCACTGCAGGCGCCGTAATTGGTGTTTTCGCTTTACGATTCCGTATAAGCTCGCCTCCGTCGACTGGATCCGTCGCCTGCTTTAAAAAAAATTGCCGGTCCAAAAAAACCTCCAGGCTGTTATCGTTGACGAGGTAATCAGGAGAGCTGGTCCGGGACGGCTCCGCACTGTTGCACACTGGCTAACACCATCTGGCTAGCACTGTTGCACCTGCTACTGGGTGTGCTGGCTAGCTTTTCTCTTCCTGAGACCCCGTCAAGGCCATTCGGCCCCAGTCGGATTTCTCCCTCTCTGGTGAGAGTGAGAGAACAACACTGATCTTTTCATCATACCCCCCTGCTGGGCGGAGGTAATCCGACTGCTTACTGCGGTGGCTGCTCCTGTTACGCAGGGATCTGAGAGATCTCTGGGAGATCTTCCATCTTTGTCCTGGTCCGTTAGAGGTTCAATTAAACTGCTGGTGGTCGACCACCAAGCCTTTTGGAAACCATACAGGGCACCAAGTTGTCTTCTACACGTTCACTTTACAATGCTAAGGGGGGCGCGTGTTCGGCAGCTGGTGCAAACTTTCAGTGCCCTGCGTCAAAAGTGTCGTGCTTCTTACAGGAAATGACAGACAGGAGGGAGATCTTTATGAAGGGCGCACGTCAGAGACTGTCTCCAAAGCCCTTCTCCCCTGCTGGGACCTCTCTCTGGTGCTCGGAGATCTGTGTCAACAGCCGTTTTAGCCACTGGACCAAACCGACGTGAAACTACTGTCGCTTGTGGCCGCTTTGCTTCTGGCTCTATCCACAGCTCAGCGGCTGGGTGAAATGCAGGCTCTCTTGGTTCATCCTTCCTGGGTGTTCCTTGGCGTGGACGTGGAGAAGTCGAGAATTTTCAGGACATGTAACCAGCTGTTTGTATCCTGGGCTTTATCCCATAAGGGAAAACCCATTTCGCAGCAACGTTGTCTCACTGGATAATGGATGCTATCAGGTTAGCGTAGGAGAGTAACGGTTTACGGCCCCCGAGGGCTTTGAGAGCCCATTCGACTCGGGGCATGACTACCTCATGGGCTCTGTTTAATGGAATCTTTGTTGGGGAAATATGCAGGCAGCCAGCTTTGCTTCCCCTCATGCTTTTGCCAGGTTTTACAGACTGGACGTGACAGCATCCTCTCTAAGCATGAGCGTGGTGCGGTTCGGGAGTTGTATATACGTATCTCCCATAGGCTGAGATACCAAACGGAGTTAGAGAGAGAACGTGAGGTTGTTCACATAACCCCGGTTACGCATGCCTGAGAACGCCATTATGGTGCCTGCAGTTCCTTATCTAGGAGGAGAGATGGGCTGTCTGGTGACCGCTGCCATCGGTCTGTCTCTGGCAGACGGGGTGTCCTTATGTCGCTCACTGAGAGCGCTTTCCCAGAGCCTGAGACACACTTTGGTCAACCATGGATGCTTGACAACATGCTTTATTGTGTTTGTGTTGCAGTTGCTCTGGTCTGCAGCAGAACGCTCTGCTCACCTGCGAGTTGAAGCGCATTCGGCAAACACTGCAGGAAGCATGCTTCCTCTTAGTCGTAGCTGGGAGTCCAAGGGTGTGATGGAGGAGGGCTTGTTGCACGGGGTCCATCTGGAGGATGAGCAAATCCAAAAAAGAACCGGTTGAAATGCGTAAATCAGCTTCACTCCAGGCCAATTTCTATTCTCTCAGGAGACAAACGTGCTTCTGGGAAGCGATTGTTCATTCACCGAAACTCTGACTCAAACATCAACAAATCAATATCACTTCCCCCAAGTTATGCACGGCACAAGTCACAGAGCGAGGAACAGAAGTTGGTGTTACTATGGTAACCTTTGGTCATAACTAGCCACTTTAAGTGTAAAACCTTTCAACCAAATCTTTAAAAACACATGACTTAAATAAAAACACACACACTTCATTTTCAGCTTTGGGTGCTCACGTTAACGACCGTGGTCATAATACAGCAACCACACACGTCTCGGTTTTACAAAGCTACAACAAGCAGTCTGCATATGCACATTAATACAGTGTTTTGTCAGATATATTGGATTTTAATGATACCAAATTTGTAGAGCTGATGGCTTATGAATTCCTCCAGAACTGTGGGGGTTGTAATTGCATCTTGCACACACTAGCCAGTATTACCGGTGTGTGGATCACTCATTAGTTTTGTTTCCCTCTGAACTGCGTGGAGCTCTGTCATTAGCACAGTCATGGTGGTAGCGGTGAGTTACCCTCTTTCCATTTTGAATTGCCCTTGCTGCCACCACCAGAGGAACCCAGCATTGCTCATCCTCTCTAATCACTTCAACAAAATATCCCAAAAACTCATTTCTGTCTTTTTCCTGTTGAAAAATATTTCACATTTAGCTAGAAATATAATTGATGGTGTTACTGAGCAGCGAAGGAAGCTTCTTTTCCAATGGAAATATTTCAGGTGGTTTGGAGGAGACATGACTGAAGAGATGGATGAGGTCATGTAAGAAGTCCCACGGTGCCCTGGCAGGTGTAAACAAAGCTCTGGGATTGACACATTCACTCTACAGGAATCACTGCTGACAAGTCGGAGCTCGACGGACGGAGGTTTTAGCGACGGACAGTTGTTCATGACTGAACAAGCCCTGGATGTGAGGGCAGATGTGAGGGCAGATGTGGGTGCAGATGAAAGGAATTAAAGCTGGTTCAAACTGTGGTTTCCACTCAGGGGCAAGTCACGAAAGCATTCTTCTCAAAAACAACCGAACCACATTAAGAAGTAGAAGGAGATAAAAGTAGACCTTTAGAAGCGGGGCTCATGGCCGCTAACAGTCACTGAGGGACCAGCGCGGTAACTGAATCACTTAAATTTCCCCTTTAATGTTCAGACCAAGCGCTGATGGTGATAATCTGCAATATACCTGAGATTGCTCAACACAACCAGCCGTGGCTCTGAAACGTGATGCAAAGTCAAGAAAGCTCAGATAGGATAGAAAGAATTCCAGATGATGGGATAGTTCAGGCATCAGCCCAACCCAATCAACAGAGATGCATTAAGCTTTAATGGAGAGTACATATGCAGCGAGTGTTCCGCTGAGTGAAATGTTTAGAATGTCAAACAGCAGCTGCAGCATCAGCTGATGTCGCATCAGCAGCTATGAGTGACCAGATGAACTGCATCTGTTCTGCTGCTGATTGCTTTGCTGTGCAGCAGCGCTGAAACACAATTGCACCAAAGAAGAAGACTCCAGCCCGGAGACAGAGACGCCCGCGATGCCCACGATGCCCAGACTCTGCGTCGCCTCAAAAACGTGGGAAAAGCAGCGACACGCAACCTTCTACTACTACTACTTCTACTGAATTTGGTAGGTTTTCGAAAAAGAAGAGGGGAATGACCAAGCCCAGACTGATCCGTTGGATCCCGCTGCCTGCTGGGAAAACGGGACCAATGATCCGCGACTCTGATGCCAGTTAAAACATCTGGGCCATGAGAGAACGGATGACCTCTTCCTTGAAACATGCACTGGGCTGCAGACGGGATATTTCTCCCTCGCTGCGATGCACATGCTGTGGAGTAAATCTTTACTGATGAGGCCAGAAGAAGGAGACATTTCTGCACATTTGCTTCTCATTAATCACCAAACACGGACGGGTTTCTGTGATGTTTTTCCCCCGACTATGTTACCGAATTCAAAAAAAAAAAAAAAATGCAAAAGTTTCTCCTCCTGTTATAGGTTGTTTTTTTTAAAGAAATCCCCCCCATCATTTGTCATTTCTTTAGCGTCCTGTCCTGATGTGCTGAGAGCAGCTGGAGTGCCACAGACGTGTTAATCCCTGAGCTCCGCCGCCATCAGCCACCCACCGAGCCACGCTAGCTCCACACGAGCCACGTCTGCCACCGATGGCAAATGTAGCATGACAAATACACGTAATCCATGTGGAAAGGCACGGCACGTCAGCAAGCATCACACACACCGATTTTAATGCCGCGCTGTGTCAGCAGCGTGCCGCAAAGTGACAGAAGAAAAGCAACTTGTGTGATCCTTCAAGGAGCCCTTCAACAGGGCGCTTTTCTCATTTCAATGGCCGGATTTCAGCAACGACAGGCGCTACTCATCCAGGTCAACTCTGCCGTGAAAGAGCCCGAGGAGGAGCGAAACATCACACGTGATCGGAGAGCAGATGGTGTTTTCACAGACAGTTTACGGTTGAAAAAAAAAAAAAAAAAGACACAGTTTGGATGAGTCACACTCTGCACAAAAGTCAATTTCTAGGAAGACAGAGTGAAAAACACCCAGAAACAGGTGGTGGAGCCTCGGACTGAGGTGCAAAGGTTGGAGAAGCTCTTTGAACTCTAATTTGAGTGTTCTTTGCTTGACAAATACTTTCACACAGTCCCAACGGCTTTCAGCGTTGTTCTATGATTTCTCATGGTTTTATCGTTGATAGGGGGACAGGCCAAAGAAGAACCTCTGTTGGACATCTGTTTAACTGTCCTTTTTTATAGTCAATTTATGAGATATCTCAACCCAGTTTGTTCTCTAATTGTTTCCTTCTATTGAGCTGGCTGCCAGGGATGTCGGCAGACAGAGGGAACGGAGAGGCTCGCTGCTCCCGTCTGACGGCCCTCAGCAGGTCTGTCCATCTCAGGGTTCAGGACAAGACACCGATGAAGTCATAGGCCTGCTGAGAAGTCCAGCAAAGGCCTTACAAAGCAAACTGTGTCATTAAACACGACATGGTCACAGTTAATCAGTTATGCAACACGTTGGTTTAATTCCGCTGACTGGACTTCACATCTGGAAAAGCTGCAGCCCACGTGGAGAATTTCCTGGACTCTGCAGCTGCTGAAATATTGGCCTTTCAAGGCAGTTTCTTTAAAGAACAAATTTGGCAAAGGTCCTTACTTGGAAAGTGGGTAAATGCTTAAAAATGAGACGCTAGTGTATTCGACATGAGTGAATAGTCTCCGGCTGGAACCTCAATAAATCCTTCATCAGCAGGGTTCATGTGAGACTTCAGCTGGTCCCGAACTCAACAGCTCACATCATCTCCAAAACGTCATCCGCACAGCACATCGCTCCCTCCCCATCCAGCCGAGCCCACCATCTTTTGTGTTCTGTTTCACACGTGCACCATTTTACAGTTGAACACATGGCTGCCATTCGGGTTCACCAGGGAGACCTCCTGGTGCTGAGCACACTCAGGGTCCTGGGAGGGCACGGCACCAGCACCAGCCCTCCTGGTGCCGTGCCCGCCCAGGACCCTGAGTGTGCTCAGCAGCCATCCAACGTGCACAGACAAAGCTGCTTGCATGGCTGCACGAATCTGAGCGTGCTGACATTCTACACCTCACTGGACCCAGACTGAGGGGGTGATCCGACCCCCCCCCCCCCCCCCCCCCCCCCCCCCNNNCCCCCCCCCCCCCCCCCCCCCCCCCCCATCCAAAACTCAAGCTGCAAAAATGTCAGTATTTACGATGTGTCTCTGTTTACACAGAAGAGCTGGCCAGTTTTCACCGGGAACGGTTTAATGTCATCCACATAGATGTCCTAGAGAAACTGCTGTGCTGGGCACTCCAGCTGCTCTGGTGGGCACTTAAGCTGCTGTGATGGGCACTGCAGCTGCTCTGGTGGGCACTCCAATTGCTATGATGGACACTCTAGCTGCTCTGGTGGGCACTCTAGCTGCTGTGATGGGCACTGCAGCTGCTGTGCTGGGCACTCCAGCTGCTGTGGTGGGCACTCTAGCTGCTGTGGTGGGCACTCCAGCTGCTTTGGTGGGCACTCCAGCTGCTGTGCTGAGCACTCCAGCTGCTGTGCTGGGCACTCCAGCTGCTGTGGTGGGCACTCCAGCTGCTCTGGTGGGCACTCCAGCTGCTGTGCTGGGCACTCTAGCTGCTCTGGTGGGCACTCCAGCTGCTGTGCTGGGCACTCCAGCTGCTGTGGTGGGCACTCCAGCTGCTGTGCTGGGCACTCCAGCTGCTGTGCTGGGCACTCCAGCTGCTGTGGTGGGCACTCCAGCTGCTGTGCTGGGCACTCCAGCTGCTGTGGTGGGCACTCCAGCTGCTCTGGTGGGCACTCCAGCTGCTGTGCTGAGCACTCCAGCTGCTGTGGTGAGCACTCTAGCTGCACTGGTGGGCACTCCAATTGCTATGATGGGCACTCCAGCTGCTGTGGTGGGCACTCCAGCTGCTCTGGTGGGCACTCCAGCTGCTGTGCTGGGCACTCCAGCTGCTGTGCTGAGCACTCCAGCTGCTGTGCTGGGCACTCCAGCTGCTGTGCTGGGCTCTCCAGAAACACAGCACGGACGTGTCCGGCAGCCTCAGAGAAACTGTGTCTGACTCCTCCATCCCTGCATCAGACGGCTCCTCAGGTCCAAGAAGATACTGAATCCTAAACCGCTTCTGGACTTTGTTATTTCCCCTCCAGCTCACGTGTATTTATAAGTTTTAATTGGGTGATTGTTTACTGACGAGACGAGAGAGGCGCTGACTAACGGCCTGTTTTAGTCGCTTCAAACTATGTTATTTTTTTTTAGTTTACTGCTCATTATCTCCAAACCTGCGTGGAAAAAACGGCATTTTTAATGACCAGCAAGGTCGGTTGTGGTTAGTACTTGGACGGAACTGCCAGCAGCACACACGATACTCACAAATTACATTATTCAGAATCGGCGTTAGCTAAAACTTGGACACTTGTTACCAACAGGCTTTCCTTTTGTCCACACTGTTCATTATTATTACAACATCTGCGTCACCATAGTTGAGTTCAACAATAAAGTTAAAATAATGTCACGCTGAGTGCAGCTCAGAATGCACTTTAAGCAGCGGCGGCTTTTAAACGTGTTTTTAAAATGTAAATGTCGACTAGAGGTGATGGGAAAGTGACTGAGGAATTAATGCTGTGACGGAAAAAGGTATACAAAATCTGCATTACAGAAGGGCGACTGCTTAATGAGCTCCAGCGCCAACGTTGAGGTCTCAATGCTCGATTCATCGTCAGCCTCAGCGCTGGTAAAGTGGGATAAATGACCTGTCAGAGGTAATCCTCCCCTATACGTGTCTCCCAGTTACATTAGTGATCGGCCAGCGTTGTACAGACATGCACGGAGGAAAAAATTAGCAAGTCCGATTCAACACAGGGCAGTAAATGGCTCTTCACCCACTTTTAATGACCAAGAAAAGCTCATTAAACGTGAAAACAAACACAAACAATTTGTATGCACAATTTATCATATGGATAATTGAATCTAAGTGAAGTAAACTAGCGAGAAAACTATATAAACCATAAAAAATTAACCAAAAAAAATGTTCGTGAGACTTCAGCTCAAAGCATCCCCTTAATTCTCACTCATGGAATGGATTAATAAAAGCAAAGATTAAAAGAGAAATGTCATGACATTCACCCATGAATATCAAACAGGGCTTTAGTAATGAGAGACCAGCTACAGGAAGGTGGGGGGGGGGGGGGTATTGGATTGCCAAAATCAATGATCTCATAGAAAAATGCATGAGCCACCTGAAATTAATGGGTTTCATCAATGCGTAGAGAAGAGCTGGGACGCTGCTAATGTTCCCCGCTAGCATCCAGGTTGCGCGGAGATCCGGTTTGCTGAGCGAGCGCCCGGACTTCAGCAAGGCTGCGCCACCTCACTCATTCACCTATTTATGAGCATTTCAACCACATGACACTTTCAAAGAGTTCCTCCTGAAGCTCTGAACTGCACAAACATTCACCTGGCAGACGCTTCGAAAGCATCAGCCTAAAATGTTGCTGTTGGTGTTGGACGCTCGGTTGTCTGAGTCGGGTCTGCAACAGCGGCTTCATGCTCGGGTCTCCAGCTGCTCCCTCTGACTCCTAATTCTCCCGCTGATGGGACTCTTCCATAGCTCATTGAGCATCCAGGATTCTGTCAGATGCAGAGCATAGTTCCCTGCTTCTGGCCCACTTCCAGAGGCGCGTGCACGCCTCGGAGTTCAGCTCCTGATCCCGTTGGTAACCCTGCAGCGCCAGGCCCCTTCCTTCGGTTCTGAACAGATAACACTCAAGCCGGGCCGCTCGGATCGCTCCCGCGGTCGGTTTTGTCGGCGGGGCCGCGTCTCCTACTTTTAAAAAACACAGAAAAAGTGAAATGCCTCTTTAAAGTTACGACCCTCTCTAATACCTCCCTGCTAAAATAACATCACGCTGTTCCAGAGGAGTTGGGCCGGTCCAAGGTGTTTACTTAGCACCTTGAAGAGCCCCAACCACGTGGCAGCTTCTCCAGCTGCGCTTCTGTCTTTGTTTCATAAACGCAGCCATGAGAGCCAGACGTGCCGAAACCAGAACCGCAGCGGGTATATATCAGTGCGCAACAGTTGCCTTGAGAGCTGTCAGCCTGACGGGGAGGCAGGTTGTAAAGGAGAGCCGCGGGATCCCAGCGTTTCTCACTCAGCACCTCCATAAAAAACCCTCGTCGGCTTAATGGAGGAGCGGCGAGCTGGCCGACGCTGAGAGTAAAATGTCCTCGTAGGGAAGACCTCCAGTTGGGCTGAGCCAACGCGGGGCTTTCAATCATGTCAGGAGGCGCACGGAGTCGAGCGCACGAGTGAAATAAAGGGCTTGTTGGAATGATGTGAGCCAGACGTGCATGATCTACCTCTGGTTTCCATCATTCCTCACCGTCTTTTGGGCCTTCGAGCCTCCCCTGAGAGGACAATTTATCGAGACCCTTAAACTTTTATGGGACACGTAGATCAAATGGAAGCCTTAAAGGTGTTATGATTGATGCGCTTTAAAAAAAAAATACATATTTGTTGCGCAGAGCCAATGTCGACCCTCATCAACTCAAACTCTCGGCCGCTTAAAACGATCTCACCTGGTTCAGTTCAGCTGGTCTGACGGTACTGGAAGCTCAATAACACCGAGGAGAACCTGGACCTGGACATGTCCCCAGAGGCACCTGAAGCTCAGTTCCTTTGGTGAAGGTAAGAACACCCTCTGGATACTCTAGGTCAGATGCCCTTAATCAAGGAGGGCACCTCCACCTCCATCTTCCACCCAGTCGGGACCACCTGCTGAGCAAAAACCAGCCGACTGCCTCTCAGAACTCTGTCAGTGTTTCACACTTCAGTCGGCAAATCGGATCGTTCAAGACGGCAAACACATTCTGGTCTCAGACGGGCTGAGGACGCAGAGGAGGAGGAGGGCTGCCTTTCAGAGGTAGCCCCTTCACCTGACCCTAACTAACCCCTGACTAGACCAGCTCAGCCCAACCTTAAAACCAAGTCTGAACCCTCAGGCAGACCTTTGGAGTTGTGAGGACCAGCCAAAATGTCCTCACTTCCCTAAAATGTCCTCATTTTGCCAATAGAACGTTGATTATGGCATTCAGTATATAGCAAGTACAAGAACACACACACACACATACAAGCTCACACACACACAGCTTTCTCACTGCTGTTCCTCCATCTTTTACACTGTCTCCACATTGCAAACTTGCATATTCTTCCAGCTTTATGCTAACTTCACTGTGAGCGCAGCATTGTTCAGTTTGCTGCTGTGTTGCTGGTTTTATTATGCTGCATCTTACTGCCTGTCCTTGTTTTCTGCTACTTTGTCTGCTCCGCGTGGCCTAAGTTGCCCCTCTGGGGGACAAAGTTTTGTGAATCTGAATTTGATAAAACATGACTACAAACCGCCTTCGGTTACGGGCCATGAAGTTTCTGCGAGGACGTTCTAAATCGTTCCTGGGTCTTTAGCGCCTCGGTGGCCTTTGCTGTCTGTTTGCAGACTGTCATGACGGAATCAGCTCAGTTACTCTAAACAACAGTTCACATTTGGGCCTCATGTAGATTTCTTTTTTTTTGTTTGTTTCCTGCTCATTGTGTTTGTTTTTGCCTGACCTCTGTTTTTTTATACTTAAATTATATTTTTAGACTGTATATTTCCTTTGCTGGTATATGTTTAAGCCATGTATATTTTTCTTTTTTTTCTGTTTTTTATGTGCCACATGTAGCAGAACCAATAACAAAGCAAACTTGGAATTTCGAAGACAAGATATCAGTACGTCATACAGTCCTGATTGCTCCGAGTAGGGAAAATAGAGTTGATCATGTTCCAGAAAGAAAAATGGAAGCTGCAGGCTGGGAAGATCTAATTTAGAGAGAAAACAACACAAACACAAACACGCAGCCGCCTCCGAGCCTCACACTCTTCCCCAGCTCTCTCTTCTTGTCTTTTGTACTCTGAAACGGCCTCTTTTTATGGTCTATTTCTCGGAGACTGACGGTATCAGGCGTCCCCACCACCGTGTCCAGTGTTGGATGGAGGACAGAGAAAACTCGTCAAATATATTTGCTGCAAAACAAAAGCCTCTCCTCTCAGAGTTAAAGTCCCGTCCAGTCCATAATTGTCAGCTTTTCACATTCAGGAACTATTTATTTTGCAGTAACTCAGAGTGGTGCCGAGGTGAAGGGAGGATTCGTCTCTTCCTCTCGTTACAGGAACAGTCTCACGTCTTCTCACACGTTCTCCGTCTTTGCCCTGTTTTCCGCTCGCATCGCTTCCCTTTGCTGTGTGAACCAGTTGGGGAAATCCACCTGGGTCCACAGTAATGTCAGCGGAATGATTTCACCCTTCAGATGCTGGCAGGAGCCTCCTCCACGCAGCTCTGCATCCTCCTGCGCTGAGCAGCCTCAGAAACTGCAGATCTTCTTCAGTGTTTCTAACATCCTCATCTTTTCTTTCTGAAAAGTTTCTCTCCAAAAGTCTGCTGGAAGACCTTTGTATTCCCCACGTGCCGCTCAGAGCAGGAAGTGTCTTCTCAAGCCACATATTTGTTGGATTTTCTCATAGAAACTAAATAAAATGTGGCTGATCCTTTCTTTCCTGGAGGTAAATCCTCTCGTCTGAACCCAGAAAAACGCTCCGTGAACACCAGGCGTCACCGTTAGCTTCTTCCTGGTATGAACGAACCTTTGGCTCGTGCGCGCAAACGTCCCTAAAACGATCCGAGAAGGGACCAAAACATGTGAGTAAAGTCTGACCTCAGCTCGGCAGAATCCGACCGAACGTTTACGCCAAGCGTGTAAAAGTTGTTGCCATGTGGAGGCGAAGGAATCCAGAAGGAGAACCTGGAAACGCTCCGGTGCTGTTGCAACACTCAGAACAGTTGTACAACACCCGCTCACTCACTCCTGGTTTAACAAAGATTCTCAGAGAGCACGGCCGTGTGTGTGTGTGTGTGTGTGTGTGTGTGTGTGTGTGTGTGTCCAGCTGTGCTGCACACTTCCACCTGCTCTACGCCTTCATGTCTCAGATCTATAGTTGAAGCGCAGACGCTGACGGCTTCATCGCCTGCTTCCGTCCTCTCTGTTTTTGCTGAATTCTTCTGATGACCTTGACGACCCCCTTTAAGGTCATGTTTACCTGTGATCATTACTTTCAAGACGGAGGTCGATAAATCTTTGTGTGTGTTGGTGAGTGTATAAACAGTTGTTTGGCTACTGATGAGTGAAAGCGTCAGTGCGGGAGAGGAAACAGATTAAATCAATCTGTGTACGTCTGAGCAGGTTTTTAGTTGCATATTTAGGTGAAATATCTTGTAATTATTTATCTTCTTCCCTCATTTTTAGTCTCAGTGTGTGTTCTTCAACAGACAACACACACATTTACTCTGAAAGAGAAGCCTTCCAACAGCACAGAAATGGAAGAACGAGGAAAAATAGAACCAAATATTCCACCGAGAATTGAATCTGACAGAGAATATAGGACAAGCTTTGGGGATGTCAACAGCGGGGCGTTCGCCAAAACACTAGCTGCAGTTGCGAATAAAAACAGACGTGAGCGATGTTGACGCGGCGGCCGCAGCGCTCAGAGGCAGCGCTGCGCTCGCAGAAACAGCCATCACAACAGTCCGACGGCGAGATGGAAGCTGTGGCCGAAGCGAGACGAGCAGCAGCTCCTCATCCGTCAGGCTGCTGATCAGCCTCTCGGGGGAAACAGTCGGCATCACCTGAGGCTCTTACCGCGCCGAATCCGGGGAGGAGGCGGACTGGCGAGGCCGTATCCAACGGAAACGGGAGGAAGCGTTTCATCCTCAGCGCTGGAGGTAGAGGCGGGATGGCGGGCCGCACGAGCGCAGGCACGAGGCTGCTCTCGCACGTGTGACCTGTAGAAGGCAGCACAGTGACAAGGGTGAGCATCAGGCGGCAAGAGGGCCGCTCAGAGACGGACGGCCCCGAGCTGTCCCGTCTGGATCCGGATTAACGGGAAACCAGGTTTTTCATTTGGAAATTCTTCCCACAGATGACAGC
>BJFM01001064.1:107191-120767 GCA_016586285.1 Arothron firmamentum
GAGAGAGCTGAATTCTTCTCTTAAATACACACTGGAGGATTTAAACCAAATAATGAGTATTGAATGATGAGTACTTAAATCACAGATAAGAAAAGGAATAATAGCCCGTCATGGCAGAGGTTTGTGATTTGCTGACACACTCCACCTGGTCTCTGGAAGCTTCTGTGGTCTCATTTCAAAGTGTTCAAGGGGTTGAGAAGATGGTGGCTTTCAAAGACAGGATTGACCGGTGCTGAGCTCCGGCTCGGAAGACGCGTGCGGCGGTGTGGAAGCCGCCGGCGTGGACCCCCACCGCCGGGACAGCCTGCGGGGGCCGCCGCCCCGATGGACACAGCCCAGCAAAAAACAGAACAGCAACCTAACAGAGAAGAAAAAAGGCCAGGGGATTTAAGCTCGGCTTCTCTCTCTAACGTTTCCAGGCTGGTGCTTTTATTTTGTGTGTTTTTAGTTCTGTTTCCTGTGTTGCTGCTAATTGCTGACTAATTGGTGCACACCTGAATCCAATCGGAATGACTGGCTGTTTTTAAGTCCAGTTCCTGAGTGTTGCTGTCCGGCTGTTTCATCTGTGCTTCCCTGTGTGTGTGTTTACTCCATCGTTTTTCTTCATGTTCCCTGCGGTTTTCTCCGTGTGGTTCTCGGGTTCTTGTTTGTTTTCCAAAGTAAGTTAGAAAGTTAGCCTAATTAATCTACCGTTTTTAGTTTGTTTTCTTTTTGAAAGACTTTCTCCTAGTGTATCTAGTCATTTTTAGTTTGTAGTTCTACTCATTTTTGGGTCAATAACGACCTTTACTGCATCTGCTGGACGTCTGCTTCCGCTTGTGGGTCCAGGCTCATGGCAAAGCTTTGAACTGTTGTCCTTTCATTATTCAGTTATTTAGCCAAAAGTTAGAACAGTAACTTGTTATAACATCAGAGGCCAAGTTTTAAAAGCTAATAACATCAACGGTCTCCTGGGTCCAGGACCAGCGCTGAACGTAGCGCCGCGTGTGTTCAGCGGCCAATGAGATGGTGCCCTTCATGTGGGTGGCACAGAGGACATGAAATAAAGACAGCTGAGAGGGCCTGTTAGCAATGACCATGTGGTGATGGGTTGAATCATCTGAGCCTCAGAAAGAAGAAAGTTAAAAGAAGAAAATGAAAGTAAAGCCTGTCGCAGTGGAATGGGTGGAATTAGCCAAACAAAGACATCGAGAAACAATCTTTAAACGATAGAGGAATCCACTGTTGATTTAACCCAACAGTTGTATTCGCTTTCGGTGATAAAAGACAACAGGGGCAGAGTGGTTTCACCAAGCCGCTGCTGTGGAAGCGTCACGCTTTGACGAGCTTTACGTCTTTGCATTGTGGGTCGGTGGTTCGGAGCAGCGCACATTAGCCCTGATCCGCCAGCAGCGACACATCTAAACACAGAGTCTGAGAATTTCAGTTGGGAAAATAAAAGAAAGGGAGCCAAACCCTGTAATTAGAGTCAACATTTGTTGGAAACAGACTGACAAAGACGTCCAAATTGAACAAGTAGACACTCAGTTGTCACTGATGGAGTTTTGGTGTTTGGGGAATCCTCCTCACACGTGTAAAACCACCAGTGTTACTGAAGGTGAAGCTTGAATCCAGTTATTTTCCTCCCTAAACCTGAGCACAAAAGCTGCAAAAGCAGCAAACCATCGTGGATAAGCACTAACGACATCCCCAGGCTAGCTTTGTGCTCACATGACCGTTGCTAACGCGCTGACCTCAGAGTTCACCTGCCTCTGCCGCTGATCTGGAACAAAACCCCTAAAACACTGAGGAAGGACGACAAAACACGCGAGTGCAGGAAGCAGGAAGGTTCAGTTTTCAAGCAGCCAACCTTTGGTCCATCTGGGCTTTTATCACATGCACAACGTTAGAAGAGAACTCAGCTCCAGCCTGGTCCTGACGGGGATCTGCCGGTCGGACTCCCTCCTCTGTTCTGACAAACCCGCCGAGCTGCTGTTTGTGCTGTCGGCTTCAGAGGTTTTTCATGAGGTCTTCGTGTGGGAGTTGGAGACTTTCAGCTGGGAAAGCAGGAAATTGCATTAGATTCTACATATCTAACGTTTCCCCCTGAAGATGCGTGATCAGCAGCAGCTGTGTGTGGCTTTATTGCTCTTTTGTGTTGCGTCGCTCTTGTAAATACCATCAGTGATCCATCTGGATCGCCTCCCTGCGGACAGACAGAGCTTGTCCTCCTCTGCCTGTTGTTTTGGATCAGGGATGGATCTTTCTCTTCTGCTATCATCAAAGCCGAGCCGAATGTGCGCTCCGCAGCGTAGCTCCATGCAATTAAAACACAAACAAAGGCAGGATCGTACATTTAAAAACGACTTTGTGTGAACATGCTGGTGCGCTGGTCTCACTCCGGCTGCTCAAGCTTGTCTGTGTAGAAACCGGCAACCGGTGTCTCCTGTTAATGAGGCTCAGGTCCAGAATCAGGATCGTCCAACTGAGCCGGACTGATTCCTGCTCCACAAACAGGATTTACTGGTTCTGAGGAAGCCCGAAGCTGGAAAACATCCAAAGTCCTGGATGTTCTGTTGACTTTCAACGCAGCGAGGTTACAACAGCTCCAGACTGCAGGTCTTCCTCCGGTCTGGCGGGAGGAAAACATTCTACTTCTAAAGAGTTTCTGACGTCCTCGTTTGTCCTGATCCGCCTCGGGACAAAAACACTTCTGTGGTCTGTTTGTTCCGTGTCTGATGCGTCCTTATAATCTCATTTAAACTGGAATGTTGGGAGTCTGAGTGGCTGCAGACAGGTGGATGAGATCACTGTCAAAGGAATGTTGCCGGCGAACCAGTCTCAAACTGGTAACTGCCTGTGTGAATTCCTGACCCGGGACATCAGAACCAGACCGGTGACCTGGAACCAAAGATGTCAGACAGCTTTTGGAACGTTCAATCCATCCCCAGAGAGAGAGGTAGCGTGCAGGCTACGTCTGATTAAACTGGAACCGTTTCAGTCCTGACAGTCCAAACATCCTCAGGCCAGTCCGGGTCCATCTGAGCCGTCACTGTTCTTCCTTCCTGCCCCGAGTTTTCACTTCAAACTTCTTTTTTTAACGTCCAAAAGAGCTAATCTGCAGCAGCGGTCCGTCTGGTGCCTCCACGTATGAGTCTGTAAACACCGTGTTGGTGATATGAACTCACGTCCCTTCACCTGGAGGTCAAACCAGCTTCTCCAGCCGACTCCCAGCGACCCATCCCCTCACCTCCACATCCCGGTGTACGCTCCAGAGGATGATGGGAAATAACGGGTGCACGGCTCTCAGCGACCTTGACAGCGCGGGGCTCCATCGCTCTCTTGGCGCAGCAGCTGGATTTATGGGGCCTTTAGTGGACTTCCTGCGCTGATGAGGTGCACGTTGTGGCTGCTGTCGTTAACCCAGCTGATGGTGGTGGAGGCCCCATCAACAGCCCACCAGATCATGCCTTTTATTACACTGCGTTACAGCTAAAGGCCCACAGGGAATATATTAACCAATATAAATGGAAAACTGAGAGTGAAGCATTAAAAGTAGGCGGAAAAGCGTGGTGGGTCTGAAACCTCCATGATTTATTCATGAGGCGTCACGTCTCTGTGTCCTTTGCTCTGCTCAGACCTTCACAACCGCTGTAATAACCTGTGAAATAGCAGCAGAACAAATTGAAAAGGAGGGAAACAACCACCAAAGTCCGACGTCGAGGTTTGAAACAGGTACGGAATAAAAACATGTCCTTCGACTCGATGTTTTTAATCAATAGTACAGTCAGCTGCAATTGTTGCTTTTAAAAAGCAATAAAAGATGAAAAAGGATAAAGAAACAGAGCCGGGTAACAACATCGGAAGAAACATGCATAAACCAGGCTTTACGATCATATTAACTGTAGTTTATTGTCATCTAAACTGTAGTTCATCATCCATTGAAGTGTGGTTTGTGGAGAAAGTTCTGAAACATCAACAAGGACCATTTTTGGACCAGCTGATCTGAGACCAGCTGATCTCAGCCAGTCCAGTTCTTCAAACCTCACTCATCTGCGTTTATTTTACCTCTAAGCAGAGAGTTGCTGTTACTGTTGTAACTAAGTTGTACATTTTTATGGACCCTGAGTCAGACTTTTCCGGCTGGAACAAAATAAAATCATCACGTGAAATGAAGAAACGTCTTTGAAGCTGACGACAGCTTCTTTAAACGGCCTTTTTTGGGTGCTGAATGACGGACCCTGTCGTCGTCCGCGTTACCGTCACCTCCAGCTGGTCCCTGCTCACGATGCCAGAAAGAACAACAGCTTCTCACAAAGAGCCTTTTGCTGACGGGCCAAGAATATTTGGATGGGACCTCAGAGGAATATTAATTCTGCAGAGCGGATGTGTGACACACTTGCCACGATTTAATGAAGAAGGAAGAATGAAGAGGCTCATTGCTGTCCTTTACAAAGGGGCCACCAACTGCGTCCCAGCCAGACCAGTGAAACTGGGCCAGAGAGGGTACAGTCACGTCAGACTGCAGCTAGACGAGGCAGCCATCACCGGTTTTACCGCCCATGAGCCTGCAGCTGCGGACGAGGCTCCAGGGGTGACTTTTGGGTGACAAACTAGAGCACAAACGTGCAGAAATCACACGAAACAGCAGCAGAAAACACACAAAAAAAAGAACATTCAGAAAACCTGAACGAGATCTAAACTTCCACTTGCTTTATTGCTCCGTCGTGTCCCACAACAGTCCGAGAGCAAGTTGCCTTTTGGCCGGTCGTTAACCCCGCAAACATCCAGTGAACCCAGCAAACAAACTGGGAGATGTCGGCCAGTTTGAGCCCAACTGAAGCCCATCGGCGTAAACACACGCCCCATCTGAGATGTTTTTCATGAAAGCAGATGTTTGGAGCGCATGTGGCTCCGAACCGTCCCTTCATTTACGACTTGGCACTGGTTTTTAACCAGTGGACCACCTGCAGGGCGGCTGGAAACGCACCAATATCTGATTAGCCGCTGGTAAAAGCGCTGGCAAAGCGTGTCACGCTCGTGCCGTGCACAGATGCTGCAGATTCCCACTTTAAGGAGTGAAATCCTTCCTTCATGCGTCAGCTAAATGCTTCATCAGCCAGATCTTCTCCACAGCGGTCGTCCTGCTGCTTTCATGTTCCTGCTCTGCTTCTGCTAATAGCAGCAGCACGTTAGCGTCGCGCTGCAACTCATCTGTGTCGTGCTTTATCTGGTTGCAATTATCTGTTTGAAGAAGAAAGGGATGGAGAAGGAGGAGGAGAGGCGGGAGGAAACGCTCAGTCTGAACATATTTCAGATGCATGTGTGACGGCTGCTTGGTCATGTGACGGGACTGGTTGTTTTCGGCTCGGGTGGTGTCGGGTTTCACAATAAAAGACTGCGATCTTCTGCCTCGCCTCCACCAGCAGTGACCTCCCAGCAGTCCGCTGATCAGCCCTGATGCGAAACACATGGTGAGGAAATGTTGGGAAAGCAGATTGATTCCCACAGGCTGGACGGAGGCAGCCGGAGAGGCTGCCCTGGTGAGCGCTCAGAAGCCCTCGGCTTTGGGTCAGAGCTCATCCGGAGCCCCGTTCAACCAGCAGCTCCTCACAGCTCCTCACCCTCTGCGTGGATGAGCGGTTTCATTCCTTCACCCTTCAGAGCAAAAGACAAAACGCAAACAAAGGCTGTGCCGACGCCGTGCACGTTAAACGCAAGCGCTTCGTTCACGGTAGCTGACGAAGAAAGAGCAGCCAGTCGGGGTCCGGACTGGTTCAACTGGATGATTTCCTCTCTCGTGGTTGTAGATGTGATGCGTCACAGGTGAGATTTGTGGGTAAATCCAAACAACAGGTGAAGGCTAATGGTTCCAGAACATTTAGCTGAAATGATGTCAACGTTGAGCTCTGGACCTACGCACCACACACAACACTACACAACACACTGTGGACACAAAGCAACACACGCCCTCCTGTTGGACTCTCGTGTGTACAAACCGCATGTGGCACACCTGCATGCTAACTGTGTGCTACACACTGTTGCTTTGCACTGCTGCACGTCCACCCTGCACGTCCACCCTGCACGTCCACCCTGCATGGACTGCAGGACGTTAATGTCTCATATTTTCGCCGCACATTGTGACAATCTGACTATTTCTGTCTCTATGAGGCTGCAGTTTGAAATCCTACCTCATTAGACAAGAGTTTTTGTGCATCATAGTTATAGCACATTGTAGTTTTTTTGGCACATTGTAGTTTTTGGTGCCTTTATATTTTCCTCAGGAAATGGAATCACTGCGATTAATTGTGATTAATCTAATTAATTAGATAGATAGATAGATAGATAGATAGATAGATAGATAGATAGATAGATAGATAGATAGATAGATAGATAGATAGATAGATAGATAGATAGATAGATAGATACTTTATTGATCTCCAAATCTATCTATCTATCTAATTAATTAGCTTAATCACGATTAATCGCAGTGATTCCATCATATACCGTGATATTTTGATTTGTGATTTTATGTTTTATTTCTAACATTGCTGGCTGGACTGTGAGAGTGAGGCCCTTAGATTCTCGCGTTTCTTTCTAAATGCTGCAGAATCGTTGCGAAATGGTTGAGAAGGAAAGCTCTCACACCTTTTTTGAGCAGAGATCTTCTCTGTCTGTTTTGATTTCCCCACAGTAGCAGTTTGGCTGAGTGAAACTGACTAAACGGGGATGAATAACAGACGGATCCAGCCCTCTAACAGAATCAGTCAGGTCTCTGTCGCACGTCTGACGGCAGCCTCGGCGGCTCCGGGCGGCTCCCGTGGTTCCCTCTGAGCGCCTGTTTTACAGCCCTCTGCTGCTGAAGCCGAGCAGGCGCCTGTCAGCGGCGGCCGCTGTTGTGACAGCTGATTAATGAGGCGTCCTGAGCTGCACCTCACCTCTCACGCGCCGCTTTTCACCACCGGTCGGGGGACGGACGGCGCCTGAACCTGCCTCCGACACCCCCGGCTCAAGGTCAAAAAACAGATCTAGCGCTGGAGGGTGGTGGGACGTGGAGGAGGAGGGGGAGGGGGAGGAAGAGGAGGAGGGGGAGGACGAAACGAAGGTGAGGAGGAGAAACCGTGAGGGGGAGGGGTCAGGTGGTGGTGGGGCAGCACCAGCAGCTCAGCATTCATCAGAAGCATCCACAATATCACAAACTGGACATCAGGGGTGTGTGTGTGTGTGTGTGTGTGTGTGTGTGTGTGTGTGTGTGTGTGTGTGTGTGTGTGTGTGTGTGTGTCATTCTACTAGCAAAGTGAGGACATTTTGGTTGGTCCTGGCAACATCAAAGGCCTGTTTGAGGGCTCAGACTTGGTTTGAAGGGGCCCCCGGCTCCGTTCAAAGGCTGCCTCTGCAGCCAGCAGCCTTTGCACCGGCCACAGTCCAGTTCGGGGAGAATAAACCTTTCACCCTCCGTTGTTCAGCAGGAGCCACTGAGGTGCACGACTGTCATCCATCAGAGCAAAGACAACGTTTTAAACCTTGGTGTGGTGCCAAAGACACCAACCCCTTCCAAGCGGTCCCTCGCTGTGTTTTCCTCTGATGGAAGACTCGCGGTCCTGCCTGTGGCTCCTAAAGAACACATGCTCACACACACACACACACACACACACACACACACACACACACACACACACACACACACACACACACAGCAAACCATCATGGAAGTCTGAGTGCACACAGTTAAGAGCAGAGTTAATGACACACGTCTAAGATGTTTTTAGATTGTGGATGTTTTGGGGTGGTGGTAAACTTTAATGAAACTGTGTCCTCGAGCTGGAGAAGCTGGAGAACGTCCTGGATTCCTCTCTGTAAGAGCAGCTGAGTTCAAAAGCTCTGTGACTCATCCAGCAGTGACAGATTGATCCATTCTCCAAAGCATTACGCACCAGCTCATCATTTCACATGTTTACGAGCCACAAATTAGCTAAGATGGTTTTAATGTCCTTATCCTCAAGTAACCCCGACTGGAGGCAGAAGGGTTACCCCATCCATGTTTCTGAAGGCGGTCCCAGAAGCTTTTAAATCAGGGATGGCCAGCCCAGTCCTGTGAGGGCCACGATCCAGCCGGGTTTTCCTTCCTACCAGATGGTCAACAGCTGAAAGGCTGTATCCCTGGTAGGTCACAAAACCTGGCTGGATCAAGGCCCTCACAGGACTGGGCTGGCCATCCCGGTCTAAATAATAATAATAATAATCATCATCATCATCATCATCATCATAATAGTAATAAACTATCAGAGTGAAATGTTCTTTTGGGCTTTGATTCTTCTGTATTTTGGGATATTTATAACCATGATTATCTCTAAATGGAAAATTCTTATCAGTGTTGTTTGGAAGCACATCCCGTGTCAGCTCTGAAGCATGAAGGCAACACAGGCATTTGAATGGTGGAGATATAAACTAATCCCAGCAGATGGAAGCGAAGGAACCGATCAGCCCCAGATGAATGTTCTGCGCCGGCTTTAAAGCGCTCAGATTCCGTTCTGATCATCACGTTTCTGACAGCTCTGCTGATTGTGGATCAGCCTGTTTGCGGCTCCACTCCCTCTTTTGCCCTGTTGGCAGATTTTTCTTTCCTATGCGGCACTTTGTTGTGATGGAAAGCGGGTCCTGATGACCTGGAGCCACCTTTGACATCCGTGGGAAGAGAACGCGAAGCTCCGGGCTGACGCTCTGAATTACCACCATCGCTGGTTCTTCTCGGACAAATTAAAGCTGAGGAAGGACGGATTCAAACAGGCAGATAAAGGACAAACAGATAAAAGACACGGTTAGAACTGACCGTCTTAGATCAGCCTGATACTCAGGGCATGACTGCTGGAATCTTTCCTTTAGTCTGAGCTCTTAAAGATCAGACAGGAAAGATGAAGCAAATAAATGACATCTTCAAAATGAACCATCACCCAAAAGCAACAGACAGACAGAGACACAGGCATGCATCTCCTGCCCATTCCACCATATCTGCTTTATATAGAATAGAATAGAATAGAATAGAATAGAATAGAATAGAATAGAATAGAATAGAATAGAATAGAATGCTTTTACTGTCATTGTGTGGTACAACAAAATTGTGGTTTATATGCTTCCGTCGCTCTAACAGAGGCGTATTTATCCAAAGTCATAAAGTTACAAAGCTTGAAGGTGCACCAGCTGCTCCGTTTCCCTGCAGTAGATCCACTGCTGGCCGACTGGCTCTCGCATCCGCGCAGCTTTGGACTCCAGCTCGTCCAGTCTGGAGCTGGAGGCCTGCAGGCCTCTCACAAACACAGCAGCTGAGCGCCGTTGTCCCCCCCAGAGTCTCTGCTCAAGTCCTCTCCCTGCCGCACACACCAGCCTCCGCAACAAACCTCAGCAGAAACAAACGTCCCAACATCATCCAGCAGATTGAACCTTGATGTGCTTCTTTCATCTGCTCCACAAATACCGTCGGTCCTTTGATGCTTAAAAATCCAATTTTCAGACACAATCACGCAGCTGAAAACCTCTGTGTGTGTGTGTGTGTGTGTGTGTGTGTGTGTGTGTGTGTGTGTGTGTTCGGGGGGCTGATGAAACTGCACGTACTGGATGCAATGTGACAGGGTGGGATTTGGGAGTGGGGGAGGGAAGGAAGGAGGGAGGGAGTTGGGTGGTGTTCATTACATGCACCAGTGCGCGCGCCCGTGCACACACACACACAGGGTGGCATGAAAGCCTCGCCACCCCAGTTGGCAGTAACAAATCGAAAGTAGTTTTGGCTAATTTGGCATTGACGAGCGCGAATCTCCAACGTCCGACTGCAGTGAAGGCAGCACGAGATGACGCCAGGGAGGCAAAAGACGGATTTGTTCGTAAAACTGGGTGGCGCGAATCGAGGGCCAGGAGTCCCGAGGAAAGCAGAGGAGAGAGGAAAGAGGTGAAAACTGATTAGCCATCCATCAAGAAATGAAACTGGAATGAAAGAGCAGTGCTGAGATGATAAAGATCAGGTTGAAGAACGTTATTTCACAAACTACACGTGGGAAAAGTCGGCTACCAAAGCTAACAGGTGTTCAACATCAGTTAAGGAAAACACTGTAAAAGGTATTTTGTTCGAAAAAAGAAATTAAGAGGATTTCATCAAAGAGAAAGGTGAGGGAAAGAGAAAGTGAACATGGATGGAGAAGATGAGGCGGAAGGAGAGAGAGAGAGAGAGAGGGAGAGAGAGAAGGGCCACGGAAATGCTGTGGACACAGCGGTGAAGATGTGGAGGCGGGAGAGCATCGCCTGGAAGGAGAAAGCGGCAGACAGGATGAGTTCCAGGGCTCAGACGGAGAAAGAACGCCTGAGCTGCCATCAACGACCTCCAGGCGAGCTGGTCCACAGGGTGGAGAGTGTTGCTGCACAGCATGCTAAGTTCTCAATCATTACAACAAATGACCTGAATAGACACGCTGCTATCAGGTGTATTTAAGAGACCTTGAGACTAGTTTAAATCACTATGAATATTAATTTCTGCTTAAATAGGAATAATTCTATTATGTGTCCGCCATATGTTGTTTTCAGGCCTCAAGAATTTCTGCCTCCCTCTTGGCATTATAGACATTTTCTAGACCTACGCACACACACACACACACACCAGCTCACAGCCTGCCCGCTCCACCTCGAGCGTCCTTGGCAGGCATGCAGAACCCTGCATTGCTGCGCAGGTTTGGTGTTTGAATGCGATGTGACTGGTGAGGAGGTGCCAGCCTGCAGTGGTTGAACACAGAGTTTCGCCAGGATTAACGCTACAAACAGAGAAAACCAGAAGAGGAACTTTGCTTCAGCGCATGTTGATGTTTTATCTGAAGTGAAGATCTCAAAAATGTGTGACATGTTTAGGTCAGGATCTAAAGGAATTCCTGTAAAAATGTGTTTTATTAACGCGATAGTCAGAGCCTTTTCTCTGTCATGTTTTTAAAAAGCTTTGATGGTTTCCTTGTTTAAAATGATGGTCCCGGTGTCGGGTTCCTGCAGGTCCTGGGCTTGCTTTGTTGTCCTGGTCTTTTTGCTTTTGTCCACTAGGGGGCGTGGTGGTTCCAGTCTTTGCTGGTGTCGGGCACACCTGCAGCGCATTGCCATCGACGGGCGCAGCAGCACCTGCTCACCAGCCTCAGGTCGTTTCTCCTGCAGAGCTCTACCAGCACTTAGACCGGATGGTTCTTGGGTCGCTTCTCACGGGTGTTTTTTCCTGTTTCCAAGGTCGCCTCGCTCCCGCAAGAGAAGAGTCCAAGTTCTGGCTCTCGGACACTCCGCCTGCGCAGGTCTGGACTTTGGAGCCTCCTTTGTGTTCGCTGTTTCTTCCCCCTCTTGTTTCTCCTGTGGATCGTTCGCCCGGTTGAAGGGTTGATTTTGAACGGCCGACTCGTGTCTGCGTTTGGGTCCTCGACCAAGCAAAGCGTAACGCTTGTCGTCCCCTGAATCCGTTACGGGCCTGAACGAAGCCAAGAGTGGAGGTGAAAGGAAGGTTCTAGGCGTCCATCCACCGTCTCCGGCCCATTGAAGCAGGTTCTGTTTCCTTGACAGATGACTAGCAGCAGCCCAGCTCGCGCAGGAACACGTGGCTCTTCCAGACGCGTCATTAATTACCGCCCTCCCATCGATATCTAATTATTCTGGCTGTCTGGCTGAGCGGATGAGCCTCTTTCTAGAACTCATCCACCAGACATGGGTGCAGCCTTTCAGCAGCGTCACGTCCAACCGCCAGTGGCTAACAAGCGCTAATTACGTACCAAAGATAACCTGGCTAACCCACAGGTTTGACACCTGCTCAAACACACCGGATACTGGGGCCTAAACTGGTCCAGCCAGAGGATCACTGGTGGCTCCATTGCACTTGGTGTTATATTTATTTTCCACACTGTGAAACCAGCGACCGCTTTATGAAAACACGATGCCAAGCTGCAGACTTTGGATGTAACGGAGGTTTTACCGCTCCGAATTTACAAAGTCAAAATAAGCTGAGGGTCGAAGGGAAGCGACGCTCAGAGCTGGACAGGGGACAGCTCCGTCCGTGTCCCAGTCTCCTCCTGAGGGGAAATAAAACCGAGGAGCGAGAGAGAGAGAGAGAGAGAAAGAGAGAGAGGGAGAGAGAGAGAGAGATTACTGGGAAGGATGGAAACAGTGGGTTCAACTTAATACCTGAGATAAAAGTGTGAAGTTGTTGAGAAGACGTGTTAGAGTGTGAAGGGATTAGCCTGGTGCCAGCTAAATAGTGTTTATGAGAAGAATGGGTGTAGTGGAGGAACTGGGGGGACTGGAGACGGCACCAGTGGAAAGTGTGAGGCTACTGGTCGGGAATGACGGTGCAGTTCAGTGACCGTTGAGAAGGATGAACTTCTGGACTTGGGGGTCTGTTCTTTGAGCTACAGACTTTCCGCCATTGCTGCTGCAATCACTGGCTGAGGTGAGATGCATTATGGGATATCGAGCTGCCCGATGCGTCTGATGGGCTCCTGCATGAGGGTTGGAGGACGGATGATCCCTTTTTGACTCACAGCCATTTTGAAGGCGAGCAGAGCATTTACAGTCCTGGTTCAGTCCCATTTTGGATCTTCTATTGTCATTGACTGAAAACCCACCCACAGCTGAGCCCCACCTGGGATATTTGGAGATGTTTCTATTGGTTCCAGATGGTTCCTCTGTCCCAACTGCACAGTGCCTGCTGATGGTACCAGTCCATCACTGGTCCGACAACCTCCGCTCGTCTTTGAGAGGACGCTGGTCACACCCTACGACAGGGTCAGACGGAATCATAGACCATTGTGAAGGGTTCTTCATGGACCGATTGGACTTTTCCCTGTTTGACGGCTTATTTTCTGGGGAGACTTGAGCTGTTTTGGTCAACGAGCAACACAATACGGCCCGTTGAGAGCAGACAGGCGGGAGACGCAAGGATGTCAAACACAGGACAAACAATGGGACAGAGACGGGCAGGACAAACAGAACAGACGATGGAAAACAGAACAACAAACACCAACAACTGCAGAACCCACGGGCCAAATTACAAACAACATGGTTCCCTCTTTCACACTGATCTTGGTGAAGAACTCTGGAGAAAAGTGAGACTTAATCATCTAAAATGAATGTTTATTCTTGGAGGCCAACACTGCCTTCTTTTTATAAGAAATATTATAAACAGAGGAGATGGCTGCATGTTGATTGTGGTGAATAATGGACTGGAGCACCTTCTCACAAACACTTGCTGCTTTAAAAATTCAAGCGTTCCCTAAACTGATTCACGAGCGGCTGTTTTTAAAAAGAGTGTATTAAATGTAATCTACTGGTGCAGACGTTGGCGTTCAGATCTGTTTCCTCTTTTCTGGTGTCATCTGCTGATATATATTTATTTTTTTTCCCCCTGGTGTCCAATTTTAGCTTCATCGAAATTTGCTTCTGAAATGATTTATGGTTCTGGAAGTTAAAAAAAAAAAATAGATCCGTCAGTTTCAGAGGAATTTACTGCCAGATCAAACACGGAACTGGGACAAATGCACCATTAAATCACGACTAAGAACGAGAGAGATAGAGAGAGAGAGAGAGAGAGAGAGAG
>BJFM01001065.1:22770-34955 GCA_016586285.1 Arothron firmamentum
ACACACACACACACACACACACACACACACACACACACACACACACACACACACACACACACACACACACACACACACGCACACACACACACACACACACACACATAATGACTTGATAAACATGCCGAAAAAAGATATTTGAACTAAGACAAAGATGGCAGAGGTTTTATTACTGTACTAATTAAAGAGAACAACCTGGATGATTTTAGTGAAAAGAAAATAAATAAAAGTATAAGCAGAGAGACAGACAAGTCCTGTGTCGCTAACAGCAAATGTATAGATAAGAAGGTCAATATGGGAGCAAAACATCTCCATCACCCTCTGGTGGGGGGCTTCAGTTCAGTTTTTATCAGGTTATTTTAACCAAATCATAACATACACATCAAATAAGTTGCAGGTTGCCCCTTTCATGGATGTTAATGTTGATGTGAAAACAGTGCAAATGTCCCACTATAATAAGTTGTGTCCTTGTGTGTTTGATCATAAATTTTCACACACTCGCAGATCTGACTGCATCAGCCAGTGGAGCTCACACAATAGCAAATGGGTTTTGACCTTATCTGTACCCTTTTATTCCAGCTGTCTGCCTTCAGAATGAGATCAGACGTGATGCTGTCAAACTAGCTGCTGTAAAAGCTTTTTCAATTCTTTACCAGAGGAGCTGCGCTTCGAATGAAATGAAATAAAATGATACCCCTTCAGGACATACAGTAGCTTTGAAAGCTTAGATGAGCTGCATGTGAAAACCAGCTGTCAACACACACACGCAGCATGTAGATGATGTCAGCACAGGGCATTTTGGGAGAATTTAGATTTCACTTTCATGCTTTTTAAAATGTGCAACCATAGGCGCAGCCGATACTTTCCAGCGTAGTTAAAAAAAAAAAAAAAAGCTTAAAAACGATGGATGGCGCAGGGAGGAGATAAGGAGAGGAGAGATAGAGGTGAAATATGAGAGCAGTTGTGGGCAGTGGGTGGCAGTGGTGGAAAGAGGAAATTAAAGATGAGAGAGAAACAAACAAAATTAAAATGATAAATGTTTGGTTACATTCGCAGTTAACTTCAGCCAGAACGCAAAAATGGGATTGACTTCTGTTCTCACGTACCACCCCTGAGTCATCTGTCCCACACTGTGGAGGTAACCTTGACCAATCACAAATCAGCCCTATATCAACAGTGATGGAGCTGCTTGTGCTGGTTCAAGGCTGCCATGGAAACCACTTTAACAGCATTATGATGTTGACATACGCCCCGCAGCTGTAAAACCATCCCGTCACGCTGCTGCATTCAGGGATCTGAGATTCCCTTCAGAAGTTACATTCACATCACCCATCCTCAAGACCAAGAAGTAAATAAAGAGTTCGCCCCTCTCGAAGGATAACACGTCTTGCCACGGTGTGAAAATATACTGGAATAACTTGCTAATGCTGCCAAAGTTTGGGTGGAAAATACCCCTGGGCATCCCCGGGGTCCTCTGAACAATCCTGGCACCGGCGCTACATTTAGCCATTCACTGTCCATCTGCTCAGTGAAAACAGGACCGTCTGACGCCCGTGATCGCGCTGAACACGTCACACCTTCACACATCAGATCCGTTCGTCCACATCCGTCTGCTCACACATGCAGCAAACAACCGGGGATTTCTTCCATCAGACGTGGAGGTGTTCCAAATGAAGTGAGGGAGGGAGCGAGCGAGGGAGGGAGGGAAGGTGGGCGTGGGTGGAGCAAAGGCAGCGCTCCAGGTCCGGGCCCGTCAGGAACTCTCAGACTGCTCTGACTCAACATTGTTATGTCACATAAACCTCACCTTTCTAGACCTCACATGTTCATACCTCTCTGGACTCTGGAGGTCCTGCATCGTTGCCCATGCAGAGACTCTCTTTAAGGGACTTCCCAGGGTGTTTAACCCAGGCACCCGCCGCTGTGTTGTGAGCACATCTCAGCCTATTCATTTGACTATTTGCCTTGTGACAGGATTACATTGTTTTCCCATGAAGCTGCTCTGAGCTGTCACCCTGGTTAAGTGCTGTCGGACTTCAGGGCTCTCGTATCCGCGTCAGAACCGATCAGGCGCGTAGCTGCTGATGGGACACACACGCCTGCTTGCACACACGCGCGCACGCACACACACACTTAGTTGTTTAAAATTTCACCCATGACGGTTGTTTGTCAGCTAACCTCCAAGCTACACTGCTGAGTATCAAATTAAACACAGGAGGAGAAATCTTCACAAAATCCTGCAGTCAGTGTAACAAACGGCTAAAAGTCTCAAGACAGATGGCTTAGCTGAAAGAGATTACGAGCTAATAGCAGAGGAACAGCAGCATTTACGACAATTTTGTTCTTTTATGTCCACAGATAATATAGGAGGTGTTTATTTTGAGGCTTGTTTCTGCCCCTGCTTAATAGTAAAAATGCTTTGAAGAACAGTGATTTGCATCCAGCAGAAGGATTATGTGTGACTGGACACACACACGCACGCACGCGCGCACGCACAGACACACACACAAACACACACACACACATGCTAGTGTCCTGGTGGGTCAGGACTTGTTTGTGTGTGTGTGTGTGTGTGTGTGTGTGTGTGTGTGTGTGTGTGTGTGTGTGTGTGTGTGTGTGTGTGTGTGTGTATTTTTGCAAGTGGGAGATGTAGGTTCTATTCGTGTCTGTCTGCCTGCCACATAAGTGAATGCCACATCATTTCCCATTCCTCATTCAGCCGCTACAAATAGCGTGGACGTCTCTGGGGGCTGAGCTCACTGAGAGATGGAGTCAGAGGGGAGGAGAGGAAGGAGAGGGAGCAAAGACACAGGGAAGACTGGACTGTGGAGAAAAAAAGCAGGGAGCGATAGCAGAGGATGACAAAAATGACCAAGGCCAAATGATTAACATTAGAACAATAACCCAAAAGCCTTCAGGAGGGATGGAAAGCAGAAAGGAAAAGAAGAACAAAGGGAAAAAAAGGAGGTCAAATGAGAAGAAGGTGTGGTTCCTAGAAAGACACAGTTCATTTAAGCGTTAAAAGGAAAAAGCTTAAAAGCAAGGGATGGATCGATAGGCTGAAAAGGAAAGATGAGAGTGGCAGCGAGTGAGGGCATCCACGGAGTCACTTCTGCCTCATGGCCTCAACTCTGTGACGGCTGATTAGGATCCAGAACCAGAACTACAGCTGTGCTCCCTGATCAAAGCCCGACAAATTAGTTGTCACAAGATAATTTATTTTGATAATTCTTTTCATAAATAAGAACGCTTAATTGTGAGTAATGTTTGTTGGCTCAGTTAAAGCAGCTTTGAAAAGGCGTCGGGTTTGAACTTTAGAATAGCTCTTACAGGTTATAGATGTTTTATAGTGTAGATATGCTGATGTGCAATGTGAGAAAATTAGAAGCATTAGCTTTTCATTAGCTCTGTCTGTGAAATCGTTCCTCAAGGTCAGGCGAATGACAAACCAACTGGAAGCACCGTCACATCTTTGGTCCTCTGCAGTTTATTGTGCTTTGATTTCATTTCAATCTGTGCCTCTTTCTCCAGACTCAAGAACAGCCACACTTATTTATCTGGCTGAATGGGAAGCGTTAAATCGGATTTGTAGGAAAACAATGGAAATGAAAGATGAGACGTGAGGAGGGAGGAAGGAAGGAGCAACAGGGAGGGGATGATGAGAAGCGGGAAAGCAGAGGAGGAAAGAATAGAAGGAGTGATTGCGAGGCAGAGGATTAAGAAGGAGGCTGCCTTACAGTTGGAACGCGGGGTTCAAACGACTCTGAGAAGAGCGTGTGACAGGTAACGGCTCCCCTGATGTCTAGCCAGAAGGCAAACGCCCACTGTGACATTCGTTTTTTTCCTCTTAAACTGTGTCCCAGAACTGCAGGGTTTCTATGCAAAACTGGCTGTCAGCTTATTGATGTTTCTGTTGCATCATCAATAACATGAATCTCTTCATCGCTTCCTCTGTGTGCCCAAGTGACAGCGCTCCATCCAGAGACAGCTGACAAACGCAAGCCGGTCGGTTCTTTTCTCTTGCTTTGTCTTTGGTTTCCGACAAAGCCTTAAAAAATGTCTCATGACTTGCTTAAATCACTGTTGTCCTGCCGGCTGCCAGCTGTCTGTGGAGTTTTGCAGAGCAAAACAAAGGAAGGGAATATAGCAAAACCCGACTCTGAGTTAACGGGCACAAAACGGCTTCCAGGCGACATCATGGAACATTCATGAAAGCCAAATCTGACCAAATGATTCCGTATGTTATCCCTCAGAATTCTTATGGAAGGCAGGTTTACACAAAACATTTGTTCTTAGTCCAAAAACAGACACCCAACTAGCTTCAAAATACACTTTGATTCACCTGTAGATGTGACAACCGCAGCTGTAGTCAAATAAGCAAGGAAGCTGCTGCCCCAGGTGGTGTTTACAACTGAAATTCTGCTGCATCTTCACTCCATGTCTGTTTTCTCTCTGGGTCCAGTTAATTAAAGGATATGCTGTGCACGCTGAGCGCGACAGATTCCTTCCACTGATTGGAGTATTAAATGATCTGCTTCTGCATACATTGCAGACATGAATTGTTGTTGGGCAGATTCACCAGCAGTTTAACTGGTGGATAACCACAACCGTCACTGCCCCCAGTCCTCCGTTATTATCGTTTCTGTATTTTAGGTAAATGGTGACTGGCAGGTAGATACGCAAGGTGACACTTTTGATTTGCTATGCAACTTTTAAAGTTGCAGCCACAAATTTAAAAGTAAATAAATAAATATACTTCAACTGAAACTGGTTTTATTTAACTGAAATGATTACCCGGCCAAGGCATGAAAAATGAGCCCGTGAAATAGGATTATTTTCAAAACTGGTGTATATTAATCTGCAGATTTTACATAATTCTGTGATCTGACTGCATACCTCAAGCAGCGCCGAAGCATGAAAAGGCAATTTTCCAGCTGCGGTCGTTTCAGTTTCACATTATTGTTAAAAGAGAACCGTCACAGTGAGAGAAAGGGATCAGCGAAATTAACGGAAACCGCCGCTTTGGAGCGACTCCATTAAGTCTTGAAAAGAGCCGGGGGAGCTGGCACAGGCAGGGGAGTGGTTTATTTTAGGACGCGGAATATGTGTGTGGGTCTGAGAGTATGTGGAGGGTAAGACACACACATGCACACAAACACACCCACCTGTCGCTTCAAGACACCTAATTAGGAAGGGAGACCTGGTCTGGAGGCTGGTGTGAAAGAAAGTAACTAAGTTATGCTCATAAATTGTGTTACTGTGTGTGTGTGTGTGTGTGTGTGTGTGTGTGTGTGTGTGTGCGTGTGTGTGTGTGTGTGTGCGTGCGTAGGTGTGTGTCTGTGCACAGAGAGGTGCAGCAGAGATGTAACAACAGAAAAATCAGAGTGTGACATAAAATATTCAGCTGGGCTTCAGAGGAGACCAGAAATAGGTCAACTTGATGTGCTCGTCTCTTATTGGCACACAGGCATGGCAATTTGCACACGCACGCGCGCGCACACACACACACACACACACACACATACACATACAGAAGAGAGAGAGAGAGAGAGAGAGAGATCTGTCTGTCACGTATAGTTCCAAACTAAGTGATAGACAGATGTTCAGTAAAGACCAGCACCTCCTCATGATGCACCAGCAGGAATATTCCCCCCTTTTTTTTCCCGAGAGAAACCCTCAAGAAACTTGGATTTCCAGGAAATCAAAGACTGAGCCCTCCGCTTCTGCTCACCAACAGTTCAAGCTCTCTGCAGGGCACGACAACAAAAACAGCCAAAAAGAAGGTTGGTGATAAGGGAAGAGTGCCGGCAGGAGGTGAGCCAGCACGTCACCGGGGTAGTAATTGGGAATATAGATGCTACCACCCAGAAGAGTTGACAGGCTTCACTGTGAAGCCAGTGACAGTTCCTGACATTAATCACCTCCAGAGTGATCATGAGCTGAATATACTTCTTTTTTTCTCCACAGCAATCACAAACATACCTCAGATGTACTCATAGAAATTCAATAGCCACATTTTTGATGAGTCATTTTTAAGTTTAAAGTTGTTTTATTCATAGTAAATGTGACTTTAAAATGTTCCTGACTGCAGAACATATTAATGCATACTAGTAGTATTTGAATCCCTAAAAACTATAGTTTTGACTTCAAACTGACAAGTGAATCAATCTCTACTGCATTTGTATGTATCCTTTGTTTGGTTTTTTTTGGGGGGGGGGGGGTTGTTTTTGTTTTTTAATAACAGGCATCCATCCGTAGAGCTCATCAACCTTTTTTCTTTTCGTGAATGTTTCTGTCACACCTTTCAGGGGACACTTCATCTCCACAAGAACAATCTGGAAATCACCAAAAACCCACTCATCAAAACAACTCATCCCTCTGCCATGTGGATCATTGTCCGGGGGAATGCCCCCTGGATTCCTCCCTCAACGCTGAGCTTCAGCATCATTCACAAATAATTCTCCAGGCGCGCGTTAAGCGTCCCGTGCGCCCCGGACAAGGATCCACCGGGACTGGTTACCTGATCCCAGGGTGCTGCTGCACTGCCAGCTCTCCGTGCTTGCCGGCTTCCAGCAGGACTCCCACAGTGACAGGTAGTACTGGTCGTCAGCAGTCACCCATGCCGGGCTCATCACGGCTCCCACGTCCAGACAGAGCGCTAAGAAGACGCACACCAGTCCGACCAGCTTCAGCGGTGTCAGCGGAGAGCTGCGCGCCGACTCTTCCGTCTCGGTGACAGCGGACATCATGGCGGGGACGGAGAAGAGGTGGAAGTAGATGAGTGTTCTCGCTGCTCTGGTGAAGGGAGCCTGGCCGTGAAAGAGTTGTCGTTGCCGCTGCAACCGCCCGCGTTGAGACGCTGCGCCTGTGAGCAGCACCGCCGCCGCGCACCGGAGGTCTCCGCCGTTTCCAGCGTTGACGTAAAGACTCCAAAGGATCAGCGGGTGCCACAGGGTCCTAAAGAGAGAGAAAAGAACGCAAACCTGCTCACCCAGGTACGTTTTTGGAAAAGTGGAAGGTGAGCCCCAAAGAAAAAGTCTCAAATCCCTCTGAACTTTTTGTGTGGGGATGAGAGGCGTTCGACCACTCAGACGGGTTCTATTCTTTATCAGTTTTGCAAAACCCAGGTTTTAAACTTTGTTCCTGGTAATTCATCAACATGAATCACATTTACTTCCAAGAAGACTGACAAAAAAATAAATAAATAAATAAATCATTGGGAAAAAGCTATCAAAGGCAGGGAGGCACATGAAGCAAAGATGATTCTTCTGCATGCTGATGACAGCTCCAGAGGAGCGGAGGAGACGCCCTGGCAGGAGGCCTCCACAGCAGAGGTGAGCCGTGCCTTCCGTCTGTTTAATCAACCAGAAAGACGGGAGAGATGGAGAGACTGATGGAAAGAAAAGATGGCCTTGTTTACTCCCCATCAGGCCAATAATGAGCAATGAGAAGGGAGAGAGAGGAGGCAGCGTTCAGCAGAGAGCTGATGAGGAGAGAGGAAGGGCAACAGAGGTGAGAGCGACGGAAGGCTGGAAGGAAGGCTTTGAATGGGGCTTAATAAATGGACTTGGAGCCGATCTATCAGCTACTCATGGCTTAATACGAAAATACCTCCTGACAGAAGCATCATCAACATTTGCCTTGTAGTTAACAAATCTCACTTAATGAAACAAAGAGCTGTTTTACACCAAAAAATGAAGAAATACTCCCATCCGGCGGAGGGGATAGTGTTCAGCGGGAAAACATCACTGCGGATGTGAGCCACTGAATCAACTTTAGCGAGGACTTTCCATAGATTTCTGCTTTTATTCAGCCCAAATGAAGACTAATGATGAGACATTCCTGATCTTTATACACCGACACAGCAGTCAGTAAACACCTACTGCCTGTTCCCCAACCTTAACTTTCTTCAACTGCTGCTTATCAAGGCCGTATAATCTTTAAACCCCTGAATTTCAGCATTGAAAGTCATCGTCACGAACGACAAAGTTTATCGTTTCAAGTTATCTCCATTTATCGTTATTTTCTCGGCCTTTTATGGGAACCCAGTGGAAATGCAATCAGAGTGTAACCTGATGTCAGCATTTGAATGTGCAGCCTGCAACAGCAGTCAGATTATGAAATCAGAGGACGGATTAACTGCAGTTTATTGCATTACTCTACAAAAGAACATCTTCCCAGACAGTGGCGTATGGGCTAGTGCTTCTCCACCATGTCCTTCCTGTTAATGGTTAATGTGGGTTTCTGTGTGGTCAGGAGGTCCTGAAGAACTCTGGATGTCTGGGAAGAACACTGCACTCAAGTGCTGAAAGAACAAGGGAGGAGAGGATTAGCATTTTGGACTGTGGCTGTGATCTTTGTGGGTCAGTGAGCAGTGAAAAGCACACCGACACCCGGGTTCCTCACACAGATTCAGGGGACCGCCAAAAAAAACAGAAACTGCTGAGTCAGCCGAAGGTCAGCTTGCAGCCATAAGTCCCACAAGCAGAAGCACCAGAGAGAAACAAACACAACCTGGCACAGAGGCAAAGAAAAATCCATTCATACCCATGGGGAGGGGGTGGAGATTAGACACAGGTGATCAACACTGGGATGAATGGACAGGTGAAGGAGAGCGAGCAGAGCCACCAGACGGATCAGAGGAGAAGGGAAAGAAATACCAAATACAAGCTGCATCAGCTGCGGAAGGCCCATCTGAACATGGATGAGGGTCACGCTCCCTCACAGTCAAGCCGGGAGAAGTGAAGGTGATCTTGACGGCGAAGATGGCTCTGATGGAACGGCGCTCCCGGGTCAATGACGCTACAAGGACTGGTGTCATCCCAGTATGGCTTTGTCTCCCAGTGGGTGTGGTCATGAATCATCTCCCCGGTCCCAGCTCAGGGTGCAGATGCTGGCCGAGGAAGCGTGGCGGCCGCAACCGCTGGGGGCAGCTCTTATTTCCACACCGGCGCTGATCGACTGTGACGACTGCTTGATTGTTATTGCTCCTTTTATGGCCAGTTGTTAACGTTCCAGATGGCGCTGGGATGCACATCGCTGTAATTAACGACTCCGATGCAACTTAATGGGAGTGAATTATTTTTTAAAAGGAAAAAAATAATCGCAGCGCAAACCTCATTTCGTTTGAGATGGGGGTGTCCTTAAAATAATTTCTGAGAACTCCAGATGGAAAAACATCAACAAGGAAAAATTAACAGGGAAGACTCCCACCTTCTAACAGATACGAGAATTTACAAATGTGCAGTTTGCAGCCTGCTGCGCAGTTTTCCCGCAGAGCTGTTTGCAGGTGAACAGAAGCAGATTGTTGTCACGTCAGCCATACCCAAGCAGAAATGTGTGTGTGTGTGTGTGTGTGTGTGTGTGTGTGTGTGTGTGTGTGTGTGTGTGTGTGTGTGTGTGTGTGTGTGTGTGTGTGTAAGCAGATGCCATCAGACAGGACACACTGCTCTCGGCGCAGAACCCGGATCAATAACAGCACACAATTGCCCAGCCGTTAGCAACACCTAAATGAACATTTCAGTAAAAAACACAAAATCTCCTGCTTTAAAATGACAAATTAATGAAGACACACAAAACAATACAATAAGAAATGAAAACATTTTTAGGGTTTTCAGTATTTTAGTTTGAAGGAAACCGACACCAACGTGGAGCCAGACTGTCAACAAAGACCCCCGAAGAACTGAGGTGACCTGGGATTTTGACCTTTCATTGAGCTGGGAAACTTTGACCTTCCACAAATCTCATCTGTCCATCTTGAGCCTTGATTACAAAAAAAAAAAGAGGAAGAACTAGTTTAGCTAAATTATTTGACCATTTTGTCGACGTGCATGAAAACAAACGAAGCGGTGCACATCAGACGCAGCAGCCTCTGGCTTGGTTTCTGTATTTGCAGTCAGAAACGGAGAGCTGCAATTTTGTTCAGATAATCCTTGAAGGAGAAAAATGAGTTCTATGTGTCACCAACAGCTCAAGTAAAGAAAGAAAAAATAAGCAGCTGAATATGGAGCAGGGGATTTTTCTGTCTTTCTCAAGGACAGGTCGCATTTTTAAGGCTGCGCTGCCATACAGATCACCTTAGATTCACTTAACCAGTCATGAAATCAAGCGCTGCACATTTTTACATCTGCAAATAAAAGTATGGGATGAAAGATTAAGTGCGCTGGGAGAGGTGTTATTCATGAGGGTGTTTAGTAGAGTTAAACACAACACTCTTGAATGAAACCGACAGTGAAGAAGCAGCTCTGGCTGCGGCTGCTGCCCAGTTTTTGTTTAACAGGAATTTAACTCTTCCACTGTCTTTGAAAAGGCGACAGCGTGGAGCCGCAGTGCTCCGCTGAGCATCGGTAATGAATCTGACGAGTCTTCAAAAGAGAAAACAACTCTCTGGAGGGTCTGCAGCCAATGATTTGCTTAATAGCTCCTTATTTCTTTTGGCACAAATTTAGCTCAGTGGAAGAATGCAGACTATTTGTAGACTTGTTTTTTTCCCCAGGATGTGATTGAAACCACTGTAGCGGTGCAGCAAATAAACGCCATGCAGAGCGCGCCGGTCCCACAGGTATTCTTCGATCTGTTTTGGCCAGGCTGGAAGTCATTTAGGAAAACAATGGTTTATTTGTCTTTTGTTAAGGAGAAAGAGGCTTTCAGTTCAACAGAAGTGGATTCAAACCTAGATTTACTGTCAAAAACCACTACAGAGTGGAGAAACCAGCAAGTGGCAAGTGCAGCGTTCCACACCTGGAAGATGCAGCTGGGCACACTGAAGCTGTGAAGCTGAAAACTGCAGCCTCAGTCTTGACTTTTAACGCACGTGATCGGATTAGTTGATATAATTCAAGTAAAGGTTTAGCCTTTGGTTTTTTTCTCGAGGTCCTGGAAGCAGACAGCCGACACCAAGGACTCCTCTGTGTGCTGGTTGGACTGGTTTTACCAAAACTCCAAACACTGAGGGCATGTAAACGACCCATGTCAGATATATTGATCCTTGATTTTGCATTTCATAGGGCTCCAAACGTATAGAATTATTTATCCCCCACTGGTGCTGTGTGGGTTAGGTATTGTTTTGGCTCGTTTGTCCCTGTTGAGCCGCGTGTTCCTTTGGATCGAGAAAAATGCTGCTCTAAAAGGAAAATTGTCAAAGGTGCAGTTTATTCATCCAACAGAATAATACCTGACAGAGTTCTGGGTCCGAGACCAGTCACTGATGGAATCAGATCGGGTCCTGTCACCTCACACGGTCAGTGAGGAAGGCACACTGGCTAACAGTATTAGCATTCTTTATACTGTGTGATGGTCACGCAGCAACTCATATCAGTTGTTATGGTACAATCTATTCAGCACTGTTCCGTACACAGAATCATGCGTCATGCTATTATCCACTTTTGACTCCTTATTATGTTTTTGTTCTCATATTTTGACTCCTGCATATGTCATCTTGCCCTGTACTTGTCATTCTGTAATTTCATTATAAGCCCAGTTAAAATGGGACATTTCTCAACAGTATACAGAATGTTCAGATCATGTTGCTTACACATATTTGCAAATACAGGGCGTTGAGCCAAAAACCTGAGCCAAGATTGCAGGAAGTAAGAAAATTTCCATTTAGCAGGCACATCAACCTACTCTCCGTGGGAGGAACAGAAAATAGGAGACTTCCTCACACTCCCTGTGCTTAACGATGCATGCTGCTTAAAATATGGCAAGATTGAAACAGAATTTCAATCTTATCTAGGCTGATTTTAACAGCCTCTGCAGGCCAGTTAGCGATGAGGACAAGAGTCTGCCAGCTGCATATATTCCTCGCCGTGTGATCTGTGGTACCGCATAGGCTGCAGACGCCTCGTGCACTGCAGGATGTAGCCCAAAACATCTGGTATACATCTCAGAAATGTTGTTAACCTAACCTTACCTGAGGGTGGTGTTTACAGTGTGCCTTTAAACATAAATCACCAGTAAGTGCAATGCTAATTTTCCTCAAAGGTCCCCTCTGGTCAGGTGGAGATCATTTCTTTTTGGCTGGAAAAGACAAAAGCGTTTGTTTTTTTATTTCTTCCTTCTGCATGTGCGATGATGGGTTATTATTATTATTACCGTGGATCATTAGCATATTTCATATCCTGCTGCTGAATGTTTCCAGCTCTGTATCTTTGTCCATCGACAGTAGGGGCAAGACACAGGTGCTG